>CAUYQV010039610.1:0-11160 GCA_963574575.1 Galagoides demidoff | reverse complement strand
GTTCTAGAAAAGTTCACTTGTACCCTTGTTAGACAGATATATAGGTAATCTTTCCCATCACCCTCCCACCACCCATCCACCCTTCTCCCCTCCCCTTCCCCACCCCCTCCCCATATTTTTGGGCTAGAATTAAGTTGTATTTATTGCTTGAGAGCTATAGATTAGTTTCATAAAAGGGCTGTGTACATTGGATACTTTTTCTTCCATTCCTGGGACACTTTGCTGGACCACTTTTAAAAACCAAAGGATACTGAAAATAATTTGCTATGGGCTCTGAGGGCAATTTTAAGGGATAAAGACCAAAGGAGTTGAGCAGCTAGAGCATCATTGCACAGCTGGAGTAACCTGTAATCTCTCAAAGTAACAAAGACCAATACTCCCAGTATCTGTTCTCCCTCTTAGCAATTCAAACAAATAAGAAACTGTGTGGAGTTTTAGCTAGGTGCACGGCTGTCGTGAATGAAGTGGCACTTCCCAGTCTCCATTACACCTTCATGTGGCCACATAACTAAGTTCTAGTCAATGGGATCAAAACAGGAGCTTGGACTTCAACTTCCAGGAAATGTCATTAGTGGGGAATGGGGAGCTGAGCCCTGTTTTGGTCCCTTCTATTCCCTGCTGGCTAAAATGCTGATAGGATAGCTGAAATCAAGCAGCTGCCATTAAGCTTGAGGTAAAAACTATCTGCTGAGGTTGAAGGAGCCTGAATCCCTGACACCATGGAGCCTCTGAACCTCCCCTGGATTGCTCACCTACAGATTTCTTTCATGTGAAGAAAAGAAACGATCCATTTCTTTTATGGATCATTTAGGCCAGGGGCAGTGAGTGGCTCACACCTATAACCCCAGCACTCTAGGAGGCCAAGGAGGGAGTATTGCAGAGACCAGGAATTCATGACCAGCCCAAGCAACATAGCAAGATCCCATCTCTGCTTAAAAAATAGAAAAATTAACAGGATATGGTGGCAGGCTATTCAGGAGGCTGAGGCAAGGAGGATCATTGGAGCCCAGGAGTTTGAGGTTGCTGTGAGCTATGATGATGTCACAACACTCTAGCCTGGGCAACAGCGTGAGACCCTATCTTAAAATACTACACAACGCAACACAACTTTCTATATATATCATTTAGCTACTATTGTTTTAAGTTTATAAGACTTATAAATCCTAATCTGTACTCTGACCACTAAATTAGGGAGAAAAAGAGTCCTGTTATCTTGGAGTCAAACCACCTATGCCCCAAAGAGCTGCATTCCTCGGCAGCCTTGCCAGCAGTCACCCACTGTACTCTATACCCAGGGAGTGCTGTATGAACAGTTCTAACCCTAACACTTCCCAGGCCTAAAGTTCAGCCCTGGCCAGAACTGTCCATAATCCCCCCCCACCCCCACCCCGCCCCCGTCCCTACCCATCATTGCCAAGCAAATCTATCCCCTATTCCAAATAAATTTCATCTGGCAGAATGTTTCCATTTTCTTTCCCCTTAAGAGTGTCCTGAATTACTCATGCATTCATTCATTCATTTGACAAATACATACCGGATGCCCAGCTGGGTGTCTATCTTACTTTGAATTCAGCTTTGGAAAAATGCTTGATGAGGTGAGAGTTTTCTGAGGTCTGTTACCAGCCACAAGATGACGCTGACATAATTTCATGCCCTAAGCACCTCACGCTATTGTTTTGGCACCACTTAAATGTAATAAGAAATCAAAAATAAGAAACTGATTTCAAAGACTGGAGCTGGAAAGGCCCTGAGGGCCCATCTAGTTCCGCCTCCTTATGTTGACATAAGGAAGCAGAGGCCCTGGGGCAGCAGAAGGGGGAGACCTGCCCCAAGTTAAAGAGACAGTGGCAAGGCCAGAACCAGGACTCAGATCTCTAACCAGGCCTTAGTTCATTCCTGAATCATTACTTCCTTCTTTCACACTTAATGCAAAGACAACGATTACACAGCCATTATTTTCATTAGAAAATCAAACTTTTTACTTTCAAATCCATCCCAAGTATATTCAGTGTCAAGGGGAGAAATTACCTTTGGTGATCTGCCTTTGCATTCGTACTCTAAACACGCCAGCAACCAAGTCCAGGGCCTTTCCTCGCACTGGAAGAGAATTAAGTCAGGTGAAAGTCACATGCTTATTTGCAAGGTAAGTTTTCAGTGCAAGTTTCCAGCCAAATGCCTTCTGCCAAGGATTATTCTCAGAAATTTCTCTATGATTCCACCAGCCACTCTATGTGTGAGTAGTGTCTAACACTTTGTGCTAGGAAAGCCAAACTCTGGGGGGGAAAAAGCAACCAACCAACCAACCAAAACCCTGTCTTTGTCCCCCTGTTTCAAGGTGATGCAAGTGTCACCTACAGTAAATAGGCAGTTCCCAGAAGAGAGCTGGTCCTTCACACCTGTGACCTTGTTCTCCTGCTGTGGGGACAGCTGCCAGATGCACAATCTCAGTCTGTGGTTCCGGAGGGAGAAATGAAAGCACTTCCTTTCTGAAGCTTCTTTTGTTCTGTATTTCATTTACTTGTCATTTCTATTCATACATAATGGTCCAGGGACGGTTTGCCCTTTATGTGCGTTTTATTGATTTTCTTTTAAAGCAGTCTTTTTTGCCCCCTTGTCATTGTTTTCAGAGATAGAACCTGTCCACAGTTCAAACATCCAAGACTCTCAGTGTCTTCTTGGAATATTAACTCTTAGTACCTTTTGGGGTCTCATGTAAATTCAGAATAGTGACCTGGAACAACCTTTGGGTGTTTAAACATTATTCTAACCCCACCGGTTGGTCCTGGGTGTGTCAGGGAGGGGAGAACTCATCTACCAATGCTTAATTTCTACTCACTATCCAACAGGTTCTGGCATTAGTCATTGCCACCAAAAAATGACAAAGAGGACAGAAAAACCAGAAAGCTGGCAGGAATCCTGAGGGCCTGGGTTCAAGGAAGCTCTTTAATTTGTGAGTCTTTGGAATTAAAATCAACATGCATGGTTCATTGTATAAAAATAATAGTATAATATAAAAAAATGCTACTGTTCTCCAGCTGGGGCAAAACAAAACAGGGTCTATGGAAGCTGAAAATGCTGCAATGCAGAAGCAAACATTCAAAGGACATCTCGAAAGAAAAAAAGTAAAAGTTCTTTTGGCTTAGAAGTTAAGACTTCCAGCTCGGTGCCTGTGGCTCAAGTGGCTAAGGTGCCAGCCACATACACCTAAGGTGGTGGGTTCGAATATCCAGCCCGGGCCGCCAAACAACAATGATGGCTGCAACCAAAAAATAGCCGGGCATTGTGGCAGGTGCCTGTGGTCCCAACTACTTGGGAGGCGGAGAAGGAGGCTCGCTTGAGCCCAGGAGTTGGAGGTTGCTGTGAGCTGTGATGCCACAGCACTCTACCCAGGGGGATAGCTTGAGGCTCTGTCTCAAAAAAAAAAAAAAAAATAGAAGTTAAGACTTCCTTAGAGGCCGTGAGCAGACCTTAATTATCTATCTCAGGACCTTCGGGAGCCAGAGGGGGCCACAAGTCTCAAGAAAAGTAAAAAAAAAAAAACCTCAAAAAACAGACAATAAAGACAGGCTTTAACCTTAAGTGGATTAAATAAAAGGAGAAATGAGCACAGGTAGAACAAAACATTGGACCCATTCTTTCTCCAAGAAGCCTGGAAATTTTCTCTTCTCCTACAGAGAAAGGACCGCACTGTAGTGGAATAACTCTGTACCTGCTGATGGAATCCAGGGGCACCACCCATGGGCAAGAGAATTAGAATGGAAGAAAAAGAAAATACCACACTTTGCCAGGTGTAGTACACTCATAGATCAGTAGGGAGTGCTGTTGTTTCACTTTTTCCATGCTATGTGGCGGGGACACCTCAGACCAGGATTTGGTTTGTGTAGTCTTAACTTGGAATGTTTCCATTTTCTTGCCTGCAGTCACAAACTTTTTATCTATGTTCAACTCCTTGATCCATATTGCTATGGGTATTGTAACCATCTTTTGAACATCTGGGATCTGAAAAGGCATGGACATTGAGGAGTTTTAGAGCAGCCCCAGCAAGAGCAAGCCCGGTCTCTAAAAATAGCCGGGTGTTGTTCTGGGCGTCTGTAGTCCCAGCTGCTCGGGAGGCTGAGGCAGGAGAATCACTTGAGCCCAAGAGTTTGAGGTTGCTGTGAGCTATGATGTCATAGCACTCTACCAAGGGTGAGATTCTGTCTCAAAAAAAAAAAAAGAAAGAAAGAAAGAAAAGAAAAGGTATGGACAGCAGAAGTGAGAGCCACAGACCCTGTCTTCTGGCTCCTGTGCCCTTCTATAAGTGGTCCCTGGGGAGAAGGAAATGTTCTGACACAGCAGGGCATGAGATAGTCAGTGTAAGGAGAGAAGGCAGAGGTGTGAGAAATGGAATGCCTGGATTACCTTTGTCAAAGAAGGATGACGAGTGATCGCAGGACCCCAGAGCTGAAAGAAACCAACGGGACTGTCTGGTCCTAAGTCCCATTCAATGGAGGAATCATCTGTTCAAGATTCCTGACCAGTGGTCAGCCAACTCTGCTTGGAATTTCCAAAGATATTTCTGGCAGACCCAGAGTTGGAGCACTCAGATCCCTCTCCAAGAAAGGATTTATTTTGGCAACCCAGCTCCAAGGAATGTGGCAGGCTGATAACCTCCAGCTGTTAGTGCCTTCATGGTCTGTCTCAGCTCTTGAGTTGGGATGTCTTCTCTGGCAGACCCCAGGCAATGGCTGAGCAAGGCGATAGTATGAAGGCCTGGCCACTTTTTCCCAATAGGGGACTACTGGAAGGGGCAGCCTTTGCTTTAGAGCTCCATCTGGATGCTGGCAGGTAACACTTCTCAATATGAGAATTTAATAAAGGGACTGTATACAGAGGGCTGTGTAGGGTTTCAAAGACAGCAAGGGAGAGTGCAGTAGCCCAGGGCTGTAGGGTGGAAGGAGAGGAAGGAGACACTGTCACTGCTCCAGGCCTGAACTCGCTGCCCCCAGGCAGGGGCCAAAGGCAGCCGCAGGAAAGGAGCAAGTGGCACACATCCTTCACAGTGCACCTCCATCCTCTGACTTCCCTCTGCACACGCTGTCCACTGGCTGAATCTAACTGGAGGCAAGGTGTAAGGGAGCCCCAAAGATAAGGGAATTAGAGTCTATTGCAGTGATTTTCAACTGGTGTACCTTGAAACATTTTAAAGACCATTAATTAAGTTATTTTGAAAGACATTCAGCCTGGGCTTGGTGGCTTACATCTGTAATCCCAGCACTCTGGAAGGCCAGGGAGGGTGAACTGCCTGAGCTCACAGGTTCAAGACCAGCTTAAACAAGAAGGAGACCCTGTCTCTAACAATAGCCAGGTTGGGGTGGTGCCTGTGGCTCAAAGGAGTAAGGCACCGGCCCCATATGCCAGAGGTGGAGAGTTCAAACCCAGCCCTGACCAAAAACTGTAAAAAAAAAAAAAAAGCCAGGTTGGCAGCACCTATAGCTCAGTAGGTAGGATGCCGGCCACACACACCCAGGCTGACCCGTTTGAACCCAGCCCAGGCCAGCTAAACGTCAATGATAATTGCAACAAAAACACATGTTTCTAGTGTTGAGATTATTGGTCTTGTCAGTGTCAGGTTCTGTTTAATAAATTAGCCTTACAAACCACCTGGCATGCTCAGATAACTCTTTAGAAATATGAGATTCCTGGCTCAGTGCCTGTAGCTCAGTGGATAGGGCACCAGCCACATACACCAGGGCTGGCGGGTTCGAACGCTGCCCTGGCCTGCTAAACAACAATGACAACTACAACAACAACAAAAAAGCCGGGCGTTGTCACAGGCACCTGTAGTCCCAGCTACTTGGGAGGCTGAGGCAAGAGAATCACTTAAGCCCAGAAGTTGGAGGTTGCTGTGAGCTGTGATGCCACAGCACTCTATTGAGGGCGACAAAATGAGACTCTATCTAAAAAAAAAAAAAAAAACAGGCATTGTGGTAGGCTTCCAGCTACTCAGGAGGCTGAGGCAAGAGAATTGCTTGAGCCTAGGATTTTGAGGTTGCTGTGAGCTGTGACACCCTGGTACTCTACCCAGGGCAACAAAATGAGACTCTGTATAAAAAAAAAACAAAAAAAAAAAAAGACTGGGCGGCGCCTATGGCTCAAGGAGTAGGGCGCCGGCCCCATATACCTGGCCCTGACCAAAACTGAAAAAAAAAAAAAAAGACAGACATTCAAAGCACAGTAAATACATTCTTTTTCTCACTCTTTTTTTTTTTAATCAACATAATTTAATTGTGCCATGGAAGTTTAACTATAGGTTCCAATGTGCAATGAGATAAATAAAGGTTGAAAACACTGGTCTACACAGTGAAAGGCATCTCTGGGCACACAGCAAGTAGAGAATACTAGAGAGTGGATTATTAGGACAGATGGAAATATCCATCTCACATAACTTAAATTCCTTCTCGAGACTATCTGCACATACCAGTTTGTTTTACGAAACAGAGAGGCCCTGACCCTCTCTGTGGCCTTGGGCAACTCATCACCTCTCTGGGCCTCATTCTCCAAAGCCGTAAAATGAAATGTTTAGAGTGGAGAGAGTAAGATCCCTTCCAGCTCTGATGCTGGTGATTCTAGAAGCAGACTGAATGCCTTCCCAGGCTTGGCTGATGCCTGCCCAAGTCCTGACAGCTGTTTATTGACTAAAGCACATGTATCCAAGCTTCTTTCCATGACGCATTCCCGCGTCTGCACGAGCACGTGCAGTGCCTGCTGGTTGGGGAGCTCCTCCAAGGGCAGGAGCAGGCTGTGTTCATGTGTGGTGTGCAGAGACACCACCAGCGTCCTGGAAAAAGGACGGTGACACTATGAAAACCAGACCAGGCTCTGGAGAGCCAACTGTGGGAGGCCAGGAGGCAGTTAGCAGGCACGCCTGCTTGTTTCCCCCACACCCCAGTAGCTGGCCACAGCTGGGGCAGCCCTCAGCTGGCCGGCAACTTGACAGGTCCACTGGCAGGCCCGGCAGGCCCAGCAACCACGCAGGTGGTAATAATTAGCCTGAAACCCAAACTATGGACAGTTCCAAGAGTCCAGGAGAGTCCTATGTTGAATAACAAATGAGCCCTCTCCTGCTGCCTTGGGGCATTTGGGCTGCTTTGTGTCTGCTTTTGGAAGGCTCCAATCTGCTTGTATCCATTGGAACCTGCTTTTAAAAATGGAGAGTGCGGCTAAGGAAGAAAGTTATCTTCATTGCTTCTCCAGGGCTGAAAGTGGTGGGGAAGCCTTTTTCTCTTTTTTCTACCCTCATATCTTATGGGTGGGATAAGGCCTGGGATAAGGGGGCAAGCAACAGACTTTCCCCCCTCCCCCCAAATACCTCCCCTTACTAAAGTAGGACCCTGCATAATGACTGCTGGGCCCCAAATGAGCACTAGTTTACAGTGTATGATTGGGGGGTTGCTAAGGAGGTCCTATATCCCCAAATCCTTAAAACACTCCGCAAATCGCAAACTAATTCCTAAAGTCCACTGTCATCCTGTTTCCAGCAAAACGATTTGATTCTTGTTATAAACACACCCACACTGGGGCTCTGTGCAGTTTAACGTCATCCAGTGAATTAAGGGCCCACCGGCCTTAACAGAGAAAGGAAGGTGAGCTTGAATGCGAGAGGCCAAGAATCGAGTGGAGAGAGGCCACAAGGAAAGAGAAAAGGACAAAGTGGGGGCTCTGGGCACTGAAGAGTGAGGTAACACACACTTCACACTGTCCCCTGGAGCTGTCTCTGTTGGCTGATGCTATAAATGTTATCGAAATTCAGGTAAAAACACAACCAAAAGCTTGCAACCTGGACCGTCAGACCCTCAGAAAGGAGCGTGCCTTTCCAGCTAACTGCTGTGGAGTGTGGTTAGAGGCTCCTATTCACTGTCACAGGGCAGCCTCCAAGTCTCCCACCAGGGATGCACCAGTGCATGGATTTGTTGATTAATCATTTTCAAACAGTTTGCTAAAAATCAAGCACTGGTCAAAGTGGTTCTGATGGACAAAAATATATACAAGAGGCTCAATTCTGGATGTGAGATACTGAGGGTGGACTCAGTGGGAGTCCACAGCTGAGACCCTTCTCTGTCCAGGCAGGGCATGGCTGAAATGCATCTTCTGTCCCCTGCTCTCCAAAGTGCCCAAGAGCGTCCAGCTCACACTAGAGCTGCACTAGTGCTTAGGAGTCATGGCTCCGTCCATCCCCTTCCATGTGCACTATGCTTCAAACAGACGGAAATGGCTTAAGCCAGGGAGGACTTGAATTACCAGAACTAGACTGTCAGGTTTAAGCACCCATGACTTGGCTCGGCGCCTGTAGTTCAAGCAGCTAAGGCGCCAGCCACGTACACCAGAGCTGAAGGTTTTGAAACCAGCACAGGCTGGTTTTGAATCCAGCACAGGCTGGCCAAACAACAATGGCAACTACAACCAAAAAATAGCCCAGCATTGTGGTGGGTGCCTATAGTCCCAGCTACTTGGGAGGCTGAGGCAAGAGAATCGCTTAAGCGCAGGAGTTGGAGGTTGCTGTGAGCTGTGATGCTATGGCACTCTACCCAGGGCGACAACTTTAGGCTCTGTCTCAAAACAAACAAACAACTAAATTAGGTAGTCCTAAATTAGAATCCCAACCCCTGCACTTACCAGCTGTCTGTTGCTATTCATAGCACTTCCTTCTCTAAACCTTGCCATCCTGGGTTGCAAACAGAGGATAATAGTACTTACCTGACAGGCAGTCCTGACGGTAAAACAAAGAAAAGAGGCACGGAGGTGCTTACAAGAGTTGGCTACTAGTAAGTGTTCAGTCAACATCTGTCTCTGGTTTATTTCTTTTCTACTTTTACTTCCAGTAGAAGTTGGCAAATTGATGCATACTAGCTTCAAGATTATTATATATTTAATCCAGACTAAGGCTGTGCTTCCAGACTTGTTCTTTTTTTTCTTTTCTTTTGAGGCAGAGTCTCCTCTCTCACCCTGGGTAGAGTGCATGACATCATCACAGCTCACAGCAACCTCAAACTCTTGGGCTCAAGTGATCCTCCTGCCTCAGCCTCCCAAGTAGCTGGGACTACAGGTGTGCACCATGATGCCTGGCCAGTTTTTCTATTTTTAGTAGAGACGGGATCTTGCTCTTGCTCAGGCTGGTCTCTAAATTCCTAAGCTCAAGAGATTTACCGCCTCAGCCTCCCAGAGTGCTGGGATTACAGGTGTGAGCCACTGAGCTCAGTCTCAGATTTTGTTCTTTGAAAAAACCAGAATGTTCTTTTGTAAGATCTCCTTGTGTTTTTTTCTTTCTATCAGCTAAATTTTGGTCTTAAATTTTATATCTCAGTTTAAAATCCTAAAGTCATCCTTCCAAAAGTACAAGTGGTTCAGCCAATGGCATTTACTCAAAAAAAAAAAAAAAAAAAGGGCAAGATTCTTTTGTTTTTCATAACAATAGGTCAGAGGTGGCACTAATTTCCGTAACTCCAAAGCTATATAAATTGCACTTACTGTATTTAATCCAAGGATCTAATTTGGCAACGAATGAGTACTTCTTAAAATATTTTCAGTTTTACCTCTTTAATGTCTGGGAGGACATCTAAACTCTTTCCTGTAGGTGGGAGGCTGTTTTTTAGGGTCCAGGCTCAGTCCTCCTCCCTAGCTCAAAATGAAATTATATACTGTTCGTTGGTATCCATTTTATAGTCTCAAACACCAGTTCTCATTTCCAGATAGCCACCAAACTACTATACTTTTCCTTGGGCTAATTTAGTAACCTCTTTACACACAATAATGTATTTGCTGAGTGCTTACTACATGCCAAACACAGTTCTAAGTGTGGATTCATCATTTTATCATCATAATACCTTTGTGCATTATTCATCCCTCCACAGAAGATATCATTATTTTAGAGACGCTAAGGCACAGGGGTTACACAATATGCCTGAGATGACCTAGGCAGCTGAGCTGGGATTTGAACCTAGGCAGTTTGGCTACAGAGCCTGGCTGTTTCCCATTCAACCGTACCGACTCTCAGAGAGGAAGTGGAGTTTATTGGAATGTAGTTTGGACAAGAATCTAGCTCCACTTAATCACAGGGACTCTTCCTTCCACAGAACATTTTGTCCCAGCCCTGGGACTCTGCTCCTCCCAGACTATGCTCAGGGGCATTCTTCCATAAAACACGAAAGTATGAAAGAGCCATACTCACAACAATATTCCTCTACCTCTGTCAACAGGCTGCAAAAACCCTCAAGGCAGTGTGGGTCAGATGCAGGAGGGTGGGGCAGGAATCCTCCCTTCACCACTTACGGGCTAGGTGTCCTTGGGCCTGTCACTTCCTTCTTTCCTTAGGGTTTGGGGACCATACTGAGAGCCACCTGAAGCCATCTTCTGTGAGCATGACATGAGCTAATCTGTGTACTGTGCTCAGCACAGCACCTGGCTCAGTAGTAAGTTGTTATCATTAGGGAAGATCAATTAAGTAGCTGTGATGATGATGACATGGTCCCTAACGGAGCACAACTGAGAAGGGCACGTTTAGAAAAGGCTCAGAAGGGGCCAGCTTGTAGTATAAGCTCTCTGGGTTAAGTCCCTGCAGCCTGCTCGAGATGGAAGGTTCTCACTCCCAGAACCAGCTTGCACCTGGCATGATACCTCCAGAGGGTTCCCAGGACAGGAGACAGTCATTAAAGGAGGCAGATGGGAGGGAAGAGCCTAAACAGGGGAAGTGAGAAACCCCTCTCAGGACCAACTCTGTTCTGGAAGTGGTCATTTTCAGTCTAGGCAAAGCACTACTTCTTCCAGGTGAGCAGTTCTGTAAATGTTCAAGAAAATTTCTTTTTTTTTTTTTTTTTTTTTGAGACAGAGCCTCAAGCTGTCCCCCTGGGTAGAGTGCCAGGGCATCACAGCTCACAGCAACCTCTAACTCCTGGGCGCAAGCGAGTCTCCTGCCTCCGCCTCCCAAGTAGCTGGGACCACAGGCGCCCGCCACAACGCCTGGCTATTTTTTGGTTGCAGCCATCATTGTTGTTTGGCGGGCCCGGGCTGGGGATCTGAACCCGCCACCTTAGGTGTATGTGGCTGGCGCCTTAGCCGATTGAGTCACAGGCACCGAGCCTGTATTGGGTATTATAAGTAATCTAGAGATGATTTAAAGTATAT
>CAUYQV010039608.1:0-11280 GCA_963574575.1 Galagoides demidoff | reverse complement strand
ACCAAACAACAATGATGGTTGCAACCAAAAAATGGCCGGGCATTGTGGCGGGCGCCTGTGGTCCCAGCTACTTGGGAGGCGGGGGCAGGAGACTCGCTTGAGCCCAGGAGTTGAAAGTTGCCTTGAGCTGTGATGCCATGGTACTCTACCCAGGGGGATAGCTTGAGGCTCCGTCTCAAAAAAAAAAAAAAAAAAAAAAAAAAAACAAAGTTGAGGACCTTGTATTTCACTTAGAGCACAGTCTTCTCTCCAAAGTCCACTCCTCCCTCTCTGTCTCCACTGCGCCCACCCCAATGTGGGGATGTCTGCCTGCATTCCTCTCCTGGACCTGGAATGTCGTTATAGTGATGATGGCTACAGGGATAATGAGGCCACCATCACCCCTCCCTGCCCATTGGCAGGACCTGCTGGCCTGTTTCTGTGCTTCTGATGTAACCTCCTTACAATCTCTTCTACACTTATTAGTTAGCAGAGTCCATTAAGTCTCTTTAAACCCTCCCCAGGCTTCCCCCTGCAATGCTTTGCTCCTTTGAGACCCTGACAGCTTGGCTCGGCCTATGTCCCAGCCTCATCCGGTCATCCCTCCCCTGTGGCTGAGCCTCCGAGCCTGTAGTTAGTTCCCTGATAACCTCCTCTATGCGCCACAAGCTAGGCTCCCCTAAGATGAGTTATTTGGCAAATGTCACAGCTCTTTGGAGCTGGCAATCAAACCCTAAAACCCCTCTAGCCATAATTGTCACCTAGTGCCTGCAGAGGGACCATGGCTGGGCTGGCTGTGGAGGTGGATGCCTGGGTCTCTGCATGGGGACACCAAGTGCCAGAGGAAAGGCCATAATCCTGCCTTCCATCCAGCTCAGATCTTGCCAGCCAAGGACTGTAGGCTTCAAGCAACACTTTTCAACCTAAAGGAAAAAAAAAAAAGGTTGGTGTGGGCCTCAGCTGCTGCCACTGACATTTCATCATTAAGTGTATATATTTAAGTACACACACATACACACACACATATATATAATTTTTTTTTTTTTTTGAGACTGAGTCTAACTTTGTCATCCTTGGTAGAGTGCCACGGCATCACAGCTCATAGTAATCTCAAATTCTTGGGCTTAAGGGATTCTCTTGCCTCAGCTTCCCAAGTAGCTGGGACTAAGGAGCCCACCACAATGCCTCTCTATTTTTAGAGGTGGGGTCTTGCTCTTGCTCAGGCTGGTCTCAAACTTGTGAGCTCAGGCAATCCACCTGCCTTGGCCTTCCAAGTGTTGGGATTATAGGTGTGAACCACCACACCCAGCTTTGTGTATATATATATATATATATATATATATATATTTTTTTTTTTTTTTTGAGACAGAGCCTCAAGCTATTCCCCTGGGTAGAGTGCCATGGCATCACAGCTCATAGCAACCTCCAACTCTTGGGCTCAAGTGAGTCTCCTGCCTCAGCCTCCCAAGTTGCTGGGACTACAGGCACCCACCACAACGCCTGGCCATTTTTTGGTTGTAGCCATCATTGTTGTTTGGCAGGCCCAGGCTGGGGATTCGAACCCGCCACCTTAGGTGTATGTGGCTGGCGCCTTAGCCGCTTGAGCCACAGGAGCCGAGCCTGTATATATTTTTTCAATACTGGAAGTTAAGGGGAAGTTTAGAACCTTCATAGTGGCTTCATAAACTGTTGCTCTTGGAAAGTGTACCTCTGAAAAAATTCTTTAATTTATTACTTTTAAAAAGCTGGGAATAATTTTTCTTATATAATTTCCTGGGTTTTCCATGTCAATTATTCTGTTCAAAATTTTTTCTTTGGAGACAGAGCCTCAAGGTTTCACCGTGGGTAGACTGTGTTGGCATCACAGCTCACAGCAACCTCAAACTCTTGGGCTTAAGTGATTCTCTTGCCTTAGCCTCCCAAGTAGCTGGGACTACAGGCGCCCGCCACAATGCCTGGCTAATTTTCTTTTTGCTGTTGTGGCAGTTGTCTTAGCTTGTGGGGGCTGGGTTGGAACCCATCAACCTCGGGGTATGTGGCCGGCGCCCTATCCACCAACGTATGGGCACCGCCTGTTCAATTTCTTTATATGGGAAACTCACGCTGGTGGAGCCCCTCCCGTGTGTCAGGTATATGTTTGCTCTTCCCCTTTTGTTAGCCCACTGTAGAGTGACCCAGTGTAGCAGGGAGAATGATGATGTGTCACAGATGAGGACATGGGCCTGGGGAAGGCCTGCCCCACTCGCCGCCAGGACCTGAACTCACTGCGTGTCTGTGTTCTAACCTTTGCACTGCCCGGTGTGATTGGCCCACCACCGCTCTCTGGACTTCCTTTTCACTGGGTTGTGCTACCAGATCTAGTTCTAAAGGGGGTGTGGCTGTTTATAAATTTAGAAATAAATGTGTATATGTCAGTATTTAATTACATACCCTGTTACAATTTGCATGCGAAGTGGAGTGATACTTTCCAAATCAGTTGTCTTGGGAGCCTGTGGACAGACACTGACCAGTGCTCAGGAATGTTGGGGACAGGTAGTATGCAGGTTTGTCATTCCAAGGACTGTTGAGGAATTAAAGTCAGTGACTCAGCTAAAACCATTTGGGATTAAAATCAAGATCCGACTCTGATAACAGCAGTGGTCATAATAGCTTCTGTGTATTCTTTACCACGTGCCAGTCGCTACACTAAGTGCAGCTTGCCAATGAATTAGCTCATTCCATCCTTGTAACAAGCTTGTATTTGATCACCAAGGGCCTGTCTACAGGATGGTGGTCCTCTATGATCACGATACTACATTTTCATGACACCTTTCCTGTGCTTAGATATGTGCAGACACTTAAGTCCCCACCATCGTGTTACAGGTGCCTGTGGTTTTCAGTCCAGTGACATGCTGCACAGGTGCGGTGCCTTGGCACAATGGGCTCTTTCTTACAGCCAGGGCGGGCAGTAGGCTGCACCATCCAGGTTTGTGTGTGTGCACTCTAGGGTGCACAGACAGGGACAAAAATCACCTAGCGCTGCACTTCTCAGGATGTGTCCACGTTGTGCTCAGACCTGTGGCTGTACTGTTGTCATCATCCCACTTTGCAGATGGAGAACCTGTGGCACTAAGAGTGACTAGCGTGGCTCAAGGTCACCCAGACAGTGAAAAGCAGAGGTGAGATTTGGGCTCAGGTGATGAGGCAGGCAGGGGGCACAGGAAACACTCAGTTCAGGGCAGTGGATCAGTTGGGAGCCAGGGCTGAGTTGAGGAGGTTTAGGAATGGAGGGGTGGAAGGTCAGGACACCAGCCTGGTGGGTGTCCCAGCCCCTGCCACACGGAGGGAGCCCAGTAACACGCAGCCTGAACTCTTCCTCCTTGCTCCCTCTCATCTGCTGCTGGTGCATCCTGTTGGCTGAACGCAGCTGACCCGGCTGCACTGGGGGCTGGGCGGCAGGGCCCCTGGATGTCTGCTTCCTGCACACAGAGCTGACCGCAGGCTAGAGAAGTGTGCAGGTGAAGGCAGGGGGTGAGGTCAGAGAGGGCAGGGTCCATGCCACTCAGGCCTTTGGTTTTATTTGGAGGGGACAGGAGGGTTTAGGTAGGTTGTTTGTCACAGGCCGTGCCATCAGAGACAGTTGCTCTCTGGGGTGGGCATGAACAGAGACCCTTCTATCTCCCTCCCCTGGGTAGAGTCCCCTAAAGGTACAGGGAGCCCAGATCTGATAAGGGAGGAAGGGCCCTTCCCCCGGCTGCTCTGGACGAGATGCCTGCCTGGTCTGGTCTACGTGCTGCGTGCCTGCCAGCCCGTAAACGACAGGAAAGAGACAGGAGCAGTGTGTCTCAGAAGAGGATATTCTGGAACACTTGATAATCGAAGCCCATTGTAAAGTCATGTTTTGAGTTACAGCATTTAAATCTTTGTTCAGTGGAAAACTCTCACAGGCTGTCCCCAGTGAGCCTCGAATCCTGTTTGGATCTCCGAACGTCTTAAAATAGTATGAGATGCTGAGAGACGGGCTCCAATGGGGCAGGCGCTGTGTTGGCCATGCTGGCCACACCTTGGTGGGACGGGTCCCAGGCCTCGGGAACTATGCCACTCTCATAGCTGTGTTTCTGCAGAGCAGCGGACACAGAAGCTTTCTTGTCTGATTGGGTTCCCAGCAGAGGGTGGCACCAAACTGGCCTTGCCCAGGCACGAGGCTCTGCCTGCCCAGCCAGGGAAGGAAAAGGTGACTTCTCAGGCCAAACCGCAGCCTACTCTCTTGGTGAGCTGGTTCTCTTAAGATGCCCCGGGGTGTGGAGGAGGCATGCTTGAGTGGGACAGTGAGTAAGAAAGGAGGCAGGGGCTCAGACAGCCTCTACTGCTGGGACCAAACACCCATATATCAGGAAACCCCATGGAGGCAGCAACCCTCCTTTTCACTTATGTGTCCCAAAGGTTGCTCTGGGAATGGATGGTTTGGGGCACAGTGCTTGCTGCCTTTGGGACTCAGTCTGTATTCCTGTCAAATGGGGATAATACGCATCAAAGGGCCATTGGGAGCAAAGTGAGACGTGCTTGGCATGTGCCTGCCACATACTTCTACTCAGCAAGTTCCCTTCAATTCAGGGTTAGATCCTCACCCATCTGTCATGGGCCAGAGGAAGGGGAGACAGGTACTTCTTGCCCCATCTGAAAGGAGGGCAGGTTAGATGGCGAGAGCTGGGATCCATGGTGGAATCCAAATTTTGACCCCAGACAGTGTGTACTTCTCAACACAACAATTTTATACCCCACCGTCTGACCCAAGCGAGGAACACCTGTATTGTTATTTGTGAAGACATGTTAATTTAATGCATTTCAAGGTTGTTATTTTTAAGATTATCTTATTACTTATTTTTTTTGAGACAGAGTCTGACTTTGTCACTCTTGGTAGAGCGCTATAGTGTCATAGCCACAGCAACCTCAAATTATTGGGCTCAAGGGATCCTCTTGTCTTAGCCTTTGGAATAGCTAAGACTACAGGTGCCTGCCACAAGGCCCAGCTATTTTTAGAGACAGGGTCTTGCTCTTGCTCAGGCTGGTCTTGAACTCCTGATCCTGAGCTCAGATGATCCACCTGCCTCGGCTCCCAGAGTGCTGGGATTGCAGGTGTGAGCCATTCTCTACTCATTCTTATTTGTTATATTATTTATTCTTTTATTCTGTTTATTGGCAATTAATTGTTTATTACTTTTGTATTATTTTATAAAGTTGTATAGCTCTTTGAACTTTTGTGAAATGGTTTATTTTAAGTTCCTGGAATTTTATGCTTTCCCTATCACTTTTTAAAACACATCCATGGCTCAGCGCCTGTGGCTCAATCGGCTAAGGCGCCAGCCACGTACACCTAAGGTGGCGGGTTCAAATCCCCAGCCTGGCCCTGCCAAACAACAATGATGGCTGCAACCAAAAAATGGCCAGGCGTTGTGGCAGGCGCCTGTGGTCCCAGCTACTTGGGAGGCAGAGGTGGGAGACTCGCTTGAGCCCAGGAGTTGGAGGTTGCTATGAGCTATGATGCCATGGCACTCTACCCAGGGGGATAGCTTGAGGCTCCATCTCAAAAAAAACAAAAACAAAAACACATCCATTTGGGGTTTTTAAGACAAAAGCTGGAAAACAGTGTTGTTCTTTGATGGGACTTTGCACTAGGTTTTTTTTTTTTTTTTGAGACAGAGCCTCAAGCTATCCCCCTGGGTAGAGTGATATGGAATCACAGCTCACAGCAACCTCCAACTCCTGGCCTCAAGCAAGTCTCCTGCCTCAACCTCCCAAGTAGCGGGGACCACAGGCGCCCATCACAACGCCTGGCTATTTTTTGGTTGCAGCCATCATTGTTGTTTTGGCAGGCCCGGGCTGGATTCGAACCCGCCACTTTAGGTGTATGTGGCTGGCGCCTCAGCCACTTGAGCCACAGGTGCCAAGCTTGCACTAGGTTTTTGTCGTCACACTTCCTGGCGTCAATTCTGGACTATGTGGAAAGACTGAGTCTTTCTAAAACCCAGTCCTTCTAGCAGGTAGGTCATTTGTTCCCTCCTCTGGAGAGGGCCTGGCTGGGGCTGACAGGCTGGCAGTGGCACCTTGAGCAACTCAGTCAGCAGCAAGTCACTGAGCCTCTGGGCTCCTTGGCTAGGTCTTTAGGGGAGCTGGGTGTGGTGGCCTCCAGGGATCTGCCTAGTCCCCAACTTCCTAGAACTCACACAGTGGAGTACAAGTAGCTCTGCACTTCTAAGGCTAAGTAGGGCTAAGTCAGGTCAAACTCCTCTCTCTGGAACCTTCTGACTGTGTACCCAAGAAGTCTCCCAACAGATTAGGGCCCTGGTTTCCTGGTCGCAGATGTGACAGGCAGGACCCTCCTCCCAACCAGGTGATTGTGAGGATGAAAGCAGATTCTGCAGTTGGAAGAGGTTTCCTGTGAGCCAGGTTTTTATGAATCTAGCAAGTTTGAAGCGTTGCTTGCTTTTTTGTGGGAGTTCAGAATCCCCTGTCTCCCTGGCAGACTTGATGTGAGGTCTCCATGTGGGACTTTGTCCGGAGTCCCTGAGAAAAGCCCCTGTCATCCCCGACTGTGGCAGCATGGGCGGTGCCTCCCAAACTCTGAAACCCAAGGCAGGGAATCCTTGGTTCTCTTCATGGCTTCTTTGGGGAGCTCCTGGCCTTTAGGTTGAGGGCGAGCGCCTAGATGATCTAAAGGATCTGTTTGCATTAGTTAGATGTGTTTGGTGTCCCTGTGCTTGGGAAAGTCTCAAATGAGGGCAGTCCTGATCACACCTCATGATGGGTCTGAAGGGACACAGGTGAAGGAGTGGCAGAGTGGAGGCCACCATTCTTCATGCCCCTGTGTTCTTCTGTGCATGTGCTGTGTGCACCACCAGCCTGTTTGTCTCTTCTCTCTGACCTGCTAGACCTTGTGACCTCAGCTCCTCTCCATTCCTCCGTAATCCACATGGTCCTCTTGCGGCATTAGGAAGGTTGAGGACCATTGCTCTAGACTGAACTTCTGGGAACAAAGCTGTGTAGTAGATGCATCTCACTGCCTAGGACAGTCCCTGGAAGGTAGGAGGTGCTCTGTGAGGGGTGTCAGTTGCAGCAGTGGGGAAAGATTTTTAAAAGGAAATGTGCTTGAAATTCAGCCCTGAGGGAGGATGGGACACCCACCCCAAGCAAAGTTTAATTATGTGTGGAGACATGGCTCTTTCCCTTGGGGCTGAGAGTCAGAGTGAGGAGCTGGTGGGGACTGAGTGTGAGGAATGAGCATTATTGCTGCATGAATAGCAAGAGCAAAGTGTGTGGCCTTGACTCTATAGAACAGGGACACCCTCAGGGGTTTTGAGCAGGCATGACCCAAGATAAGATTGGCCCTTTGGTGGGCTGGCAGGGACAGAGAGGAGAGGAGGTTTAATAGCACTTGAGCGCCTAGACCGGTTGTATGCTAGAAAGGAGAGCAATGACTGGACAAAAATATTATTTGAGAATTTAAGAGTACCAGCCATTGACCCTGAGCATACATATATCGCAGACCCAACATCGTCGTCCTCCACCCATCACATGCAGTTATGCAAGTGACACGACCCAGAGCACTTCTGGGAGCTGGTGGGAGCATAAATGATACATCAGATATGCAGATGAGCTGCCCAGGGTTTCTCTGGTCTTGGGGAGAAGTCTTAGTAGACTTGAGATACTTTAGGAACAGAGCGTTCTGTTTTCCTGTCCACAGCCTCAAGGGCTGGCGAGGATTTGTGTACAAGAAAGATTTCCAAAGTAGACATTGCTCTGGCAGCGGCACTTTTCTCCGTTAAGCAAAACTACTAGAAAAGGGCATTTCTGTTTGTGGCACAAATGCCACCCCACCTGCACTTTGAAAAGCCCCCCAGCCCAGGGTCCCAGGCAGGCTGCACTGGCCCCAGTCAACCCTGGAGCTGGGGGTGGTCGTGGATCTTTTATCAGAGATGCTGGTGAGCATTACCGACTTGGCCTTTCTCAGGTTCACATCCTGGACCTCTCCTGGGGCTGAA
This sequence comes from Galagoides demidoff, assembly GCA_963574575.1. Lineage (NCBI taxonomy): Eukaryota > Metazoa > Chordata > Mammalia > Primates > Galagidae > Galagoides > Galagoides demidoff. The sequence continues at coordinate 3,283 of CAUYQV010039608.1, read as the reverse complement.
AAACGTGCTTTATAAATGCTTTTCAGGTGACTGAAGTTTTAAGAGCCACTGGACTCATGACTCAATGACCATGAAAGTGAGCAAAGTAACCAGTCTGGAAATGTCAGTCGAATGTAAAGAAAGGAAAGGAGGGGGCGAGTTCCCACCACTTGCACCAAAGACCCACCTCCTTGGCTTGAGGCTCTGGTTGGCGTCCATGCTGCCTTGGATTTTACCTTCCTACCGAACGGGCCTTCTTGTACCGGGCTCCTTCCTGCTTCTGCTTCTGAAGGAACAGGTGGTGCTTAGAGGTCTCAGCTCCGTCTCACTTCCTAGATGAGCTTTTGCTTTCTACCCTCTCTTCCCTGCTGAACGCTTCCTCAGCCGGCCAGCTCCTTGTCACATGGACCTTCACCCGGGGCCTCAGCTCCTGGCTGACCAGAGGCCACACCATGCTGCGTGTTTCTGGGCAGCACCCACAAAGCCCAGCCCATGGCTAAGGGGGCGGCTGGTATTTGTGTGACAAATGGGTCTTCATGATATGAAGTCAGTTCGCAGGAAAGGAATTCCAGTTAAGATCATAAAATGTACAAGCTGATGGTGTACTGTGCTGTTGACAGAGCTTGGGGGAAACGACAGTCCTTTGCATACCTTGCTGGAGGGAATGCAAGGTGTACCCCTGTCCGTTGGGGAGGTCTGGCCCTTTTTTATTCTCTATCCAAACTACATGTGCATGTGCCCTTTGGTCCCCCGATCCCATGGTGGATGGTGGGCCACTGGGATATTTCCCTTACAGATACACTTACAGATACATGGAGGAAAAGAGCAGTGTTCAAGATTATTTTTGGAAACTTTTTTTGGTTGTTTCTTGAGACAAGATCTTGTTCTGTCACTTGGGCTGGAGTTCAGTGCAGCTTCAAACTCCTAGGCTCAAGTGATCTTCCTGCCTCAGCCTCCGGAGTGGGAGTAGCTAGGACTCCAGGTCCATTCCACCACATCTGGCTCATTTTATTTTTTTCCTAATAGAGACAGAGTCTCACTTTATCACCCTCAGTAGAGTGTTTTGGCGTCACAGCTCACAGCAACTTCCAATTCCTGGGCTTAGGCGATTCTCTTGCCTCAGCCTCCTGAGTAACTGGGACTACAGGTGCCCACCACGATGCCCGGCTATTTTGTTGTTGTTGCAGTTTGGCCGGGGCCACCCTCGGTATATGGGGCCGGTGCCCTACCCACTGAGCCACAGGTGCTGCCCCACCTGGCTAATTTTTAAAAATTTTTGTAGAGACAGGGACTCTCTGTGTTGTTCAGACTGGTCTCACACCTCCCACCTCAGCCTCCCAAAATGCTGAAGGTACGGGTGTGAACTGCCTCACCCAGCCAGTAACATTCCTATAATAGCGAGATATTGGGAGCAGCTTAAATGTCTGTGAGCTGGAGACTGGTTCAGTAAATGAGCCTCGCTGGACTAGCTGTGGGAAAGTATGAGGAAGTGCCATGTGCACCAGCACGGGCAGCTCTCAGGTTACACTGCTCAGAGAAAAGGGAAAGCAAGGAACAGCGCGGGCAGGCGGTGTGCCATCTTTTGTGAAAAGCGTGTATGTGTAGAGGGGGTGTGAGAATTTATATTTGTCCAAACTCTGGAAGGATACACCCCATGGGAATCTGTGCCTGGTAGAGGGAGGCCGAGCTGGGGAAAGGGGTCATGAAGGAGAGTTTTGACCGTGTCTCTTTGGGTATCATTTGAATTGTGAACAACGAATATATTGAAAATGATTGGAAGCAACTCAAACGTTGACTATATTATGTCTCATACGCTTACTTTAAAAGAATTCATGACCCTCTCATCATTAGATCGGAGTTACGGAGTTTTGGGAAGGAGACCCCAGAGGAAAAGCGCTGTTTCTCATCACATCCTATCAAGTAGATGTACTATTGACTCAACTTAAACAAATCTCAGTTGATCAAATCCAGATACAGTGGCAGGTGCCTGTAATCCCAGCTAATTGGGGAGGCTGAGGCAGGAGGATGACTTGAGTCCAAGAGGTTGAGGTCTGCCTAGGCAATGTAGTGAGACCCTATCTCCAAAACAAAAAAAACTTGGTCAGTCTCTCCCAAATCCCTAGTGTTCTGGCAAAGGGCTGTGGGAGCCTCCTGCCTAGGGTACTGCTGGCCCAACTGGGCCACGTGTGATGCCTGCACAGTGTGGAAAGGACCCCTGGGATGTGGTCAGGGCACAGGTGGAGGGAATTCCAGGCCTGTGGAGGAGGAGGACCTTGGACAGGGTGTGGGTATAGGCCATGCTGGAGGGACCCTTAGCTGGAGACACAGCTGAGGGTCAGATCCCAGGGGCCTGCTGTGCGGTGTGGAGTTGTCTCATTCCCTGTGCCAATCTGATTGGTTGGGTGGCTGCTTTGAGCCCTGCTGTGTCCTGGCTCATCAGGAAAGAGTGTGACCATATGGTGAGGTTGACAGGGACAGGAGGGAGGTAGAGAGAGCAGACGGCAGGTAACTGCCTGGCCTGAGGAGCCTGGAGGAGTTTTAGGTGGCACAGCTGGGCCAGCGCTGCATGTGCTGTTTTCGGCTCTTTTTCTTGGGCGTCAATAGACCTTTACCTTTTCATTGTCTACAGGGGACTCAGGGCAGTTTGGGGACATGGAACAGAAGTAAACATGGCTGAAAAATAGCTCCAGGGACCCTCCTGGCACATTTGCTGGGAACTTGCAGCCTGGCCTGGCTTTCACAACAGGTGTTCCCAGGAGGTGGAAAGACTGGTTTTCCATCAGATAGCGGTAGGATTCTATGGAAACTTCAAGTGGTAGTGTCATCACACTCCTGGCTGTGCCATCAAGGTAAAAGGGGGTGGATGAATAAACAGGGACACTTGAAAATAAGAGAAGAGAAAAACTGTGTTTGTGCACCTCTGTGTGCATGCATGAGAATGCTGCCTCTGTGTGTGCATCTGTGTGCATGTGTGTGTGGGCACAGCCTGTGCACGTGTGGGTCTGTGTGCAGGCGTGCAGGCATGTGTGGGCACGGCCTGTGCACGTGTGGGTCTGTGTGCAGACGTGTGTGGGCACAGCCTGTGCACGTGTGGGTCTGTGTGCAGGTGTGTGTGGGTACAGCCTGTGCACCTGTGGGTCTGCATGTGTGTGTGAGCACGGCCTGTGCACGTGTGGGTCTGTGTGCAGGCGTGTGCGGGCACGGCCTGTGCACGTGTGGGTCTGTGTGCAGGAGTGTGCGGGCACGGCCTGTGCACGTGTGGGTCTGTGTGAAGGTGTGGGTGGGCACTGCCTGTGCACATGTG
>CAUYQV010039605.1:0-17328 GCA_963574575.1 Galagoides demidoff | reverse complement strand
AGACTGCAAATTCCTGTTGTTACTGAGTTTGACCTTTATTCCATGATGGTCAAGAAGATGCATGGAATAATTTCTGTTGTTTTAAATTACTGAGGTTAGACTTATGACCTAAGATGTGATCGATTTTGGAGTATGTTCCATGCCCTGATGAGAAAAATGTGTATTCAGTTTTGTTAGGATGAAAAGTTCTGTAGATGTCTGTTAGGTCCAAAAGTTGGATAGTTAAATTTAAATCTAAACTTTCTTTGCTAAGCTTCTTATTGGAGGATCTGTCCAACACTGCCAAAGGAGTGTTACAATCTCCAACTATGAAGGAGCTAAGAGAGATCAAGTTGCTCACGTCTGTTAGAGTATAAATTGAGATGCATTCTGATTGGGTGCATAGATATTGATAATTGAGATCTCGTCATATTGAGTGTTACCCTTAATAAATATAAAGTGGCCATCCTTGTCTTTGCTTATTTTTGTTGGTTTAAACCCTATCATATCTGAGAATAAAATTGCAACACCTGCTTTTTTCTGCTTTCTGTTTGCCTGGAATATAGATGACCATCCCTTCCCCCTGAGTCTATATTTATCTTTTAAAGTAAGATGTGATTCTTGAATACAGCAGATGTCTGGTCTGCGTTTCTGTATCCAATCAGCCAATCTGTGCCTCTTTAGAAGACAATTTAAGCCATTCACATTGATTGAAATTATTGATAAGCCTGGTAAAATTTTGGGCATCGAGTTGCTCAAAAGTCCAGTAGACATTTTTAATCCTTTTGCTATTGTGGAAGTTGGAATTTGATCAAAAGTTTGAGGGTTTACTTTTGTGGTGCACTGGTCATTATGGAGGATAGGTTTGAGAATTTCCTGGAGAACTGGTTTATTTATGGCATATTTCTTCAACATGTTAATGTTATTAAAAGTATTTAATTTTTCCATCATAGATGAAACTCAGTTTAGCTGGATACAGGATCCTGGGTTGGAAGTTATTTTGTTTTAGGAGATTAAAATTCAAGGACCATCCTCTTCTAGCCTGAAAGTTTTCTGCCAAGAGATCTGCAGTCATCCTAATACTCTTCCCCTTGTAGGCTGTGGTTTTTTTACGTCTGACTGCTTTTAGAATTTTCTCCTCATCTTAACTCTGTTGAAGTTAATTATGATGTGCCTGGGGGATGTCTTGTTCAGGTTGAGTCGGATTTTCATTTCTTGATGATTAGTGAAACTGAACATTTTTAAATATGTTTGTAGGCCACATCTCTATCTTCATTTGAAAAAATGCAGTTTTTGTCTCTAACCTACTTTTAGTGGTTATATTTTTTTCTTGATGATTTGTTTGAGCTCTTTGTAGATTCTGGATGTTAGTTCTTTGTTAGATCTATAGTCTATGATTATTTTTTTCCATTCCTCATGTTATCTATTTACTCTGTTGATTATTTACCTTGCTGTGCAGAAGCTTCTTAATTTAACTAAATACCATTTATTTATTAATATTTTTGTTGTTTCTATATTTGCCTATGGGGTCTTAGTCATAAATTCTTTGCCTAGGATGATGTTTAGAAGAGTTTTTACTAGGTTTTCTTTTAGAATTTTTATGGTATCATGCCTTATATTTAATTCTTTTATGAATCTTCAATTAGTTTTTTGTATGTGGTAAGAGATAGAAGTAGTGTTTCATGCTTCTACATCTGGTTTCCAGAACCATTTACTGAGTAGGACTTTCTTTTCCCAGTGTATATTGTCAAAGATCAACTGATTGTAGCACGAGTTTCATTACTGGATTCTCTATTTGGTTCCATTAGTCTATGTTTCCTTTCTAGTCTAATTTGAAGTTAGGCATTGTGATGCCTCCAGATTATTCTTTTTGCTTAGGCTGCTTTGGTATTTGAGGAATTTTTTTGGTTTCAAAAGAAGTGTAGAATTATTTTTTCTAGGTATATGAAAGAAGATTCTAGTATTTTGATGGAAATTGTATTGAATCTGTAAATCACTTTAAGAACTATGGACATTTTAACTATGTTGATCCTGCCAGTCCATGAGCAAGGGATGTTTTTATATTTGTTTGTGTCATATGTGATTTCTTTCATCATTGTTTCATAGTTCTCCTTGTTCAGATCTTTCATCTATGTGATTAGGTATATTCTTAGGTATTTTCTTTTCTTTATAGTTATCATGAATGATATTGACTCCTTGATTTGACTCTCAGCTCAACTGTGATTAGTATATAGAAATGCTACTGATTTGTGTACATTGATTTTGTAACCTGACACTGCTGAATTTATTTATCAATTTCATGAGTCTTTTGGTGAAGTTGTTATAGTTTTCCAGATACAAGATAATATCATCAGTGAACAGGGATAGTTTGATTCTCTCTTTCCTGATCTGGATGCTCCTTATTTCTTTTTTTTCCTGATTGCTCTGAGACTTCCAATACTATGCTGAATAGAAGAGATGACAATGGATACCACTGTCTTGTTCCCATTCTTTGAGGATAAGCTTTCAACTTTTCCACATTCTGTATGATGTTGGGCATGGGTTTGTCATATATATCTTTTATAACTTTGAGGCATATATCTTTTTTTTTCTTTTTTTTTTTTGAGACAGAAACTCAAGCTGTCACCCTTGGTAGAGTGCTGTAGCATCACAGCTCACAGCAACCTCTAACTCTTGGGCCTAAGCGATTCTCTTGCTTCAGCCTCCCAAGTAGCTGGCACTATAGGCGCCCACCACAATGCCTGGCTATTTTTTGGTTGTAGTTGTCACTGTTGTTTGGCAGGCCTGGGCTGTATTCGAACCTGCTAGCTCCAGTGTATGTGGCTGGTGCCCTAGCTGCTGAGCTACAGGTGCTGAGCCAGCATGTTTATTTTATGCCTACTTTGTTGAAGGGTTTTATCATGAAAGGCTGATGGATATTATCAAATGCTTTTTTCTGCATCTATAAGCATCAATGTATTGGTAACTTTTGATTTCTTTTGAACTAGGGCTCTGAAAGAAATATTTAAAATTGTTAACATTTATGAGATGTTGGTGGAGGATATATCTGCATTTATTATTCTGTGTTATTTTTCATTATTTGAAATATTTATTTAAAAAGGTGCAAAGAAAAAATTTAAAGAAAAACCTTAAGAAAAAGAAATAAGAGAATTTCTATTTTTACAAGTTATGAGTTTATTAGCCTTGGGCCCTTCATCTATAAAAGAAATAATAGTAGTTTCCTACCTTCTGGATGCAATGAGAATCACGCATCTAGCACTCAGCTTAGGACTCAGAACAGTGTGTTCAAGCACACTGACTGCCCTTATTAGATCATCCTAAAACCAGGAATAGTCTCTTTTCATCTATCAAAGAAGACTTGGATAAGAAATATTATTCATCCCTTATACATCAATCAAAGAAGACTTGGATGAGAAATCTTATTCAACCCTTCATTTAAGTCCTAAAGCAAGAGTATTCACTGCCAATTCTTTTTGAAAATATCATTTTACCTCTCATCTGCCTCAATTTTACTAAGTGGAAATATATAATGAGATGTTATACATTTTCACCTAGTAAAATAATGCTGCTGATATAAAATGCTGTAGGGCATTATTGAATTTTTTCCTTATTATAACCACTGTGAAGTTTGCCTTGTCTCTCTATGTCTCATATCACTGCTCTACCAAAGTGTTGCATTTGAGTCCCAGGCCAGTGAGACCATCAGCAGCAGCTACCAGTTTTCTTTGACACTATGTGCCATGCATTGTCCATCTTTGCAACTCTGATAAGTTTTTTTTTTTTTTGTCAGTTTTTTCTGGGGCCAGGTTTAAACCTGCCACCTCTGATATATGGGGCCAGCGCCCTACTCCTTGAACCACAGGCAGCCACCCTTGCAACTCTGATAGATTATACTTGATTCATAGAACAGCCTTGTAAACAAATTGTCATCTAGTGTACTGGTAAGGAATTGAGTCTCACACAAGTCCTGTGAACTGCCAGAGGTAATAATATATGTCTTAGAGGGCTATTTTGTGGATTAAACAGCATCTGGCAAAGTGACTGGCACATAAGAAATACTCAATAAATATCGGTTCTTTCCTCTTTTCTCCTAGATGTAGACTGTAAAAATGAAAATATATAACATGGAGTTCTCTTGGAAGATATTTTGCACTTTTACCAAAAACTTTTGCATTATAAGTTTAATTACAGTTTTTTGCAACAACACACTGTAAGGTTTCAGAAAGGTAATCCATTCAAATATTCCTCTGCTGAACTCATTTGTGACCAGAAATGACATTCAAATGACTTTCTATAAAATTATTCAACTATAAAAGATGAATTCATACTTTCTTCTTGCAGAAAAGGAATAATTCCAGTGTGAAGCACTTCATAAAAATATTTCTTTGTTCTAAGATGCTGACTGAAACAAGTGAATGTGGGGTGGCTAAATGGATCCACAGTCTATAGTGACAAGAACAGAAATATAGCCTTTGAAACACTTCCTGAATTATATTTTCCCACACACATTAATCAAAGCAATAACTCAACAGTTTCAATTGCATTTTAAATATATTTCTTTTTAAAGATACCATTATTATAGAAAGGAAAATAATACAAGCATCAGTGGTCATGGTTCTTGGTTTCTTACACATGAGCATCTTCTGAGAATGCCTGAGAATTGTAAGACTTTGACTTCATTAAAAACAGAAAGATTTCTTGAAGAGTCAGTTACCAGGGTAAATTATGAACAGTAAGCACTAGATTTGATTTGTTTTCTCTGCCTTGATTTTTTTCCATTTCTCAAAAAACTTCCATTGTAGTAAATTGTGTTGCCCTCAATAGATATTTCCCATTTTTACTATTCTTTTCTTCAGGATTATTATAAATCTTTTTATGTACAGTGTTACTTAGGTTAATGACACTGACAAAGCAAAGGGGAGAGGAAAAAGTGATCTCTCCATCTTCCCACACTAGCAATGCCATTTTAAGTCTGCACTACATTTATGAAGCATCTACTAAGTGCTTCACTACAGCAATGAGGAGAGAATTGGCCACATATTAGCCTTCTATACACTTGTGGGCAGTGGCTATACTGAAGTGAAGGGTTGTGAACTTGGTTCATCAGAGCCACCTACTGTTCTTTCATCTTGGGGTCTTCTCCAGTATGGGAATGGCCCTGGTTGAGATGAACTGTGTGATGGGACACAGACATGAAGATCTGAGAGCTAAAAGTCCATTTTGGGATTATACTCTCTGCTGGAACATCCACACCTATTGTTTGGGCCACTAGCATCTAATAACGTTGATTACCTTTATTGATTGCTTACTGGGGGCTGGGTAGCATCTAATTATTGTAAATAATCCTGTCAACTATGAAAGATAAATTGTTCCCATTGTAAAGAGGAGGAAATTGAGATATAAAGAGTTAAAAATTTGTTCAGGATAATTCAGTTACTGAGTAGTATACAAGGATTTGAACCTAAGATATTCTAACATGGAGGATATGCTTATTTTACCCCCCATACTCCCTCTCATTTATGTCAAAATGCTGGGTTATTTGAGGGTTAAGGAAAGATGACTTAAAGGATTGAAAAGTCAGTGAGATCTTGGTCACACTGTATAGTCTGGAAATGCCAGTGTCAGGCAAGAACATGGGCTGAGCACTGGTTTGTCAATGATAATTATCTAACACAAGGAGAACATGAGTAGGACCGCAAATAAGTACTCTCATAATATATAACTCCTTTCAATATGTTCTTTAACCCGTCACACACCCAGTAGAAACTCTTTGTTCCTAGTGCTGGCTTTGGAGAATGTTCATAGGAATAAAAGGATCTAAGAATAAATGAAACTCCTATGTTCCAGGATAATTTTTACAACCTAGTTAACAATAAAGGTTCAATCAGGTGTTCAGAGTATATTTTCTTGTTTCTTGTAGACCTCTGTTTTTAGGCAAGTTTACTGGAACAGAGTTCATTGGAAGTTGGGTAAACCACAGCTTTTGTAGATGCAGTGTTAGCATGCTGCAGAGAAGTGTGTAGGCGAAGAACCCTGCAGCCTGGAAACCCCATTACTTCCTCTTTGGTATATTTAGCATAGAGAGGTGGAAGCTGTCTCATCTACCACACAGCACATGCAATTTGCTTCATAACTCCAAAGCTGTGGTTTCCCAGGCTCAGTCCAGCTAGAATTTCCCAGGTCTATTCTTTTGTGTGTCCATTCTATGTATCACAGTACTTTAGGAGTGGAAACGAAAACCAGCCCACTACCCTTTACAAAGGAGCAATCCCATGTGTAAAATTTGCAGTGGCTCCTGCTGCCTATAGCATCAACTCCAAACTTTAGTTTTGCATCCTGTGCCCTGCCCCAACTGACTCTCACCTTTCATTTATCTCATTTCCTACCAATCCTCAGTTGCTTATTGCTCTAGAGTTACAAAAACACCCTCCCTCCACTCTTCAGACTATGTACTTCGACAAGTTCTAATTTTGTTCTCTCTTCTCCCATTTCCTACCTTTTCAAGGCCTAACTCAAATTTCTCCTTCTATGTAAGCCATTTGCTGACTGATTGTGAGCTTCTTGATGGAAGGAACTGTGTCCATGTTCATTTTAATTGCCTAACATGAAGTGGGCACTAAAAGGTTGTCATTGAAATAGAACATCCCCTGTAAGCCAAGCTGTGCAATACCATTATGATGCAGTTTTGGTGAAGTAGTCTAGGTTTTCTGAATAGCCCTCCCCTAGACTTGCATGCATTCCTCTCTTGGATGGAAGGAAATCCACTGGGGTACTGAGGATACCATCATTAAGACTTCCCATGATCTTTCTTTTCTGGGATAAATAATAACCAATTTCTTAAGCTTCCACTGCCTTTACTACCACATTGCTTTACTTTTCTAAGGCAAACAGGCCAAACCAAAGCATATGTGGGTAATGCACTAAGTTAAGCATTTTGTAGAGAAAAGGGGTCATGGGAGCCTTCCTGTCATAGTATTCACCTGCCACCACTCAAGACTCTCTAGCAGATGGGAAGGAATTTGTTATAATGCTACATGCCAAGGGGCCTGGTTTGCATCTACTAGTGGTATATTCTAACTAAATGATAAGATAGTAACAGAAATATTCATGCAGGATATGGCTCTAAAATGATTGTGGAATCTCCCAGACCCCATCAAAACTAAAAGGTAGACCACATTCTTAGTGATCTGTTTTTAACAAATCTTACTTTATCTTACAGACATATTTAGCAAATCTACATATGATTTGTTTTTTAACACATGCCAGTAGAAATGTGCATGTTAGCTGAATGATGTCTACCACATAAGGATACTTGAGTGTGTTAGTGGAACTTATAAATGTGTTCAAACTTCAGGAAAAGTTTTTAGCAATTCTTGGATTAAAAAAACTATGTTACCTGCCATGGATCTTATGGAAAAGCCAGATACTACATAACTTGTCACTAGAGGAAATAACAGATCTGAATAAAAAATAAGATCATCTTTAAAGCACATGAGAATCAGTCACAAATGGCCCATGACCAGAAACCTACTTTTAGAAGTAACAAAAACAAAAAAAAAGGCAAAAGGCACAAATAAATTTTTAAGTTCCTAATTCTTCTATTATTTTAGGTATTTGACTGACTTAGTGCAGTACAAAAAGTCAAGACCAACATTTTTAGGAAAAAGTAAACAACCATTTATACATTAAAATTTAAATTAATAAAAATGAAATTTAACATTGGAGGGAAATTCTTTGTGACTTATAAAAGCAAGTTAATTTCCTGAACAGTTTCATATGTAGATATATTATACTTTAAAAATATTAAGTACCAGTAATTCCATATTGTATTTATTTTTTCTCTCTGAAAATAAAAACAGAGAATGAAAGTTATTTTTAAAGCAATAACTTTCCCACAGCCATTACTCTTCCTTCTATGTTCACAAAATAATTGTGGAGAAAGAACAACCAAAATCAGAGTAGGGAGAGTTCATGGAGAGTTGTAAGACAAAAATTCCATCTAGAAAGGAAAAATCCTACTAAATTCATGTCCATTTGGGGCCATAGGAAAACATAGTAGAAAGAGTCCTTAGTATATTTTAAACATTTCCAATAATACTATATTCAGGTAGCGTAGATAAGAAGTTAGTTGTTGGGTAGGGTTTGTAGCTGGGTGGATACAAATTCTCTCCTAAGAGAAATACAAGAATAGGTTCTACCATGTCAGTTACAGAACCATCATATGGTTCTGCCTTGTTAACTTTCTAGTGACTACAACCTCCCAAAGCTAGCTTAGAAAATCTAGAATGAAAACAAATCCAAGGTCATTCATGTTCAGTTTTAGAAGCACATCTGAGCAAATATTCTTAGATTGTTCTTCAATTCTGATCTCTAGGGCTGTGTGTGCTAAAGTACACTGTACCCATGGAAAACTCTCCCAGCAAATGGTTTTGATGAATAAAGCAATTACCAAGAGGGAGTTTCCCAAACTTACTTAACAATAAGAAACTTTTCTGTCTTTCCGTGTAACATCTCTTGATATCCTGAGGATGCACATTCCTAGAAACAGACTGGGAATGCTGTTCCAGTAAAACAGTATTATGAAGTATTGGGTATGGAATCAGGATGCCTAGATTTAAAATTTTCACATAATAGCACTGTGACCTTGTGCAGGGTACTTAGCTGTTTTCTGCTTCAGTTTCTTCATCTATAAAATGGACATAACAAGAGTTACCTGCTTCTTGGGTTATTGTCAGGAAGAAGAGAAAACATGTACTCGTGGAATACTTAGCACAATGCTGACAGCATAATAATACGAGTATTTAGTAAATCTAGCTCTTAGTACTTTTGTTATAACTGGAGGTATGGCGAAGTCTAAGGGAGGTCCTAAGTGAGATTTCCCTTCTGGGTTTGGACTTAGTTCCAAAGTGGCTTCAGGGCCCCAGCTGTCTCTGGCTCTACTCTTTCCGTCTCTGTTTCATTGGGTGTTATTCATTCTTTTCCCTCTGGCATCTGGAGTGGATTTCCTGGGGCTTTTTCCAGGCAGATCTGACCAGAACCTTCAAAAAGGAAACCCCCTTCCCAGATGGAACCCTACTTCTAAGAGGGAACGTGCTGTAGCTCGAGCTGCAGTGGGGCTTGCTTCAAAGCCTCAGTGTGCATTAGGCTGCGTTCACTAGTGTATTCTGGGTCAGGAAGGCTTACCCTGCTGTGTTGTTTCTGTTAGCAGAGTATTTATAATAATAGCAACACTGAGAATTTTTCTCTTATTTTATTTTTCCTGTCTTCCCCACCCCCCCCCGTGGGCAGGTTTTTAAGGGCTGTTTCTTGATTACTAAAGTAACACATCATGATTACACCAAAGTCTAACATTTTGTAAGTCCATGTGTATCAGGCAAAAAAGTGAGCATCTGCTGTGATTCCACAACTTTTCCCTCCCCTCACCATCCCAGAGCTGCTACTGTGAACAATTGATTTCTCATTTTTAATGATGCAGAACTGGAAGCGCTACACTCTGCTGGGAATTCTTTATTCTGCTCCTTTTGCTTCAGGAATGTCTATTTATCTTTAGAAAAGAAAGCTCAAATATCACCTTAGTGAAGCTGCCCTGACCCAGACAAGCCATGCCGGTTGCTCTCTTCACCAGGTGCCCACAGTAATTTGTACAGACTATGTTAGAGAACTGACAACAACTTCATTGCAATTGCTGAGTTAAATGTCTCTCCTATTTCTAGGTTTTCAAAGCCAAGTCTCCTCCCTATGCGGTACAGGGCATTTGGTGCACAAATACGCACTTAATGCACAACAAATATTTGTTGACTGAATGAGTGTAAAAAGATACAGATAACATATTTTTCTAAGAGATAGACTCTTAACGTCTTGAATAATCACAAGCAGGATGTTCCCATACGCATTTTTCTAGAAATGTTTCTTAAATATCCTGTATTTCAACAAAGAGATAATGCTGTTAGTTCTCATTTATTTAATTTCTTTAGGCCTGGAAACACAAAATTATAACTTTTCTAAAAACTATAAAGTGAGAAGAATTTGGGGATAAAGGGTAGTTTATTTTTCAAATGCCAAATGATCATTTTGAAGCATCATATCTGTGGCTATAGGCTTTGTGCCCTGCCACCAGAATATTCTAGGAAATGACATTTCCAATAAATAGTTTCAAGTCCAGTAAACCACAAACACAAAAAAGTATTCAATAGCACTTCACAGCAAATAGCCTTCTGTTGACAGTTATTCAGGAATGACTGATTATATTTACAAAGCACAGATACTGCCTTCATTAGATTAATTGAATATACTGTAAGCTGATGGCACGGGCAAGAGAGTGAATCTATAAGAGCAGTGAAAGAGGGAAACAAGGAAACAAGGAAACAAGGAGAAGATACCAGAAGGATGAATCTTAGAAACATATCCTAAATATCAGAGAACCCCAGTGGACCAACGCTTCACATTAACAAGCCCCACTGAGGGACTCTGGTCTGCATGCGGTATGACATATCACCCAAGGAACAGCATTTTTCCTGGAAAAAGAGATTGCCACAGAGCTTTCATATTTCATCAATTAAACTATTTGGGCTCAATGTAATTAAGTAATGTAATTATGAACCTATTTCTTGGTCTCAAGCCCAAGGCTCTATGTTTTGGTCAAGTATATTAGCAATTTTCATCTTGAACTCATATGTCACATGCTGTACCTAGCTCTTCACATTAAAATACATAGACAATCTATAAATAGTAATTCACAGTCAATTTTAAGATAAAAGTGTAAGACTCCATGGGGGCCATCACAGGAAGTAAGATACAGGGTGGATACCGGGCATTCAACATGAGCAAGACAGGGAAGAAAGAAGGGACTGGGAGAAATCTAATACCCCTGAAAATTTAGTATGAACTGGAAAAAAGTGGAGGGGTTACCGGGTTTCCATCATACAAGAGAGAATGACTTAAATAGTAAAAGGAAAGGCTATTTCAGCAATATGATAGCAGCTAGTCCTAGAGTTACATTAATATAACTAATACATTAAGAGGTAAAGTAATCACTAATGGGGTATAACAAATTATTCTCTTTTATATAAAAAATATGATACTGTTGAGAGTTCTGCTTATTAAGTTTTAAAAGTTAATATTTATTAAGAACTTGGGTTGGGTCAGGACCCTTTCTAAGTAAATCATGTAAATAGCTTATTCAATTTTTAAATTTAGGAACTATTTTAATACCTATCTCACATAGGAGAAAACTGAGGCAGAAAGAGGCAGAGTAACTCGCCCAAAGCCACATAGCTGGGAAGTTGCAGAACTGAGATTTGTTCCCAGGCAGTCTGGCTCTAGATTCCCGTGGTTTCTTTTTAACGGTATATTATGATGTTTCGTAACACCACTAACAGGAAATATTACTCTTTATTTTAGAGTTTCATTCATATGTTTACATAGGTTGTCAGAAATCTTTTGGAGATTTAAGTCCTGAATTAAAGACACTGATCGCTGATCAAAAGAACCTGAAGTCAGTGTATATTTCAGAGCTGGAAAAAGATACTCAATTCACCTTTGCATAGCACTTGACATTTTTCCATGCAATTTAATTCAACTCAATTAACAGCAATTTAGGGTCCCATGCTGAGTACCAAGGAAGTTAGATTCAAAGCTTAGAGAAGATACAATTTCTCTTCTAATCTAGAGCAAATAAAATACTTTGGAAACTTATAGTTGTATAGAGATGAGGAAAATGAAGCCCCGAATACTTAAATGATTTGTTTGAACCCCCCAAATGGGTTTGTAGAACAGAGTGACCTAAAATCCAATTCAGATGGATCTTGCTTTCCTTTTTACCATACCATTCCAATGAAGCTAGTGGAACACGTTGAAATAAAATGAACCTCCAAAATAAATATCTGTGCTCTATAAAGAGAAAAAAAATATGTTTGCCTTTGTCTACTTTGCTCTAGAAGCCTCTTCTTTCTAGAATTATGTGAGGGGGAATAAAAGGAGAGCAAGATAAGGGAAGATTTGTAAGGGAAAAGGAAGAGGAGAGAATTCTCAGAGGCTACCAGATCTGCTGTGAAGGAAAGTGTGCTGTTTGGTTTTATGTGTTGGATAATTTCTCTTTCAAACCTTACCCAGTCCTATAAGTAGATGTTGAAACTATGTCTATATTGCTAACTATGAGCATAGGTGTATATGTAGGTTGCCAATTATAGTCCAGGGATTTTGAAAATAGAAGACATGATTAAAACCTCTCTGTGTTTACAGAGTGCTTTATAAAAGCATGGGAGGTACTCAGGTATCTTTTCTGTCATACGTGGTAATGATGCTAAAAGTATAAGTATATGCAATTTAAGATTTCCAATTAGTCTGGTGTTTTTAGTTTGTTTGTTTGTTTTGAGATAGAGTCTCGCTCTGTTGCCCTGGGTAGAGAACCTTGGCACATAGCTCACCTCAAACTCTCTTGGGCTTGAGCAATCCTCCTGCCTCAGCCTCCCAAGTTGCTGAGACTACAGGCACCTGCTCCTATGCCTAGCTAGTTTCTCTACTTTTAGTAGGGATGGGGGTCTCACTGTTTCTCAGCTAGTCTTGAACTCCTGAACTCAAGCAATCTACATGCCTCAGCCTCCCAGAGGGCCAGGTGTGAGCTCAGCCTTATTTCTTTCTTCTCTTCTTTTTCCTTCCTTTCCCTTCCCTCCCCTTTTCCCTTCCTTCCCTTCCCCTCCCCTCCCATTCGGTTACATAAAGATTTTTTGTTAGCTTATTTTAGTAGTTCTGAGGCAGTTGTTACCCCTGCCCTCTCCAGAGGATATTTGGTAATATCTGGACACACTTTTGACTGTAACAACTTGTTGGGGGAAGGTGGTAGGGGCAGCATAGCCAGGGATACTGTGAAACATCCTCCCATACATGGGACAGACCCCACAGCAAGCAATTACCTTGTCTAAAGTGTCAGCGGTGCCAAGGTTAAGAAACAATAGCCAACTGAGAAGTAAAAAAATGCATGACCACTTTTCCATTTCTCCCTTTTAAATTATAAGTAAGACATAAATCAAAATGTTACACTAAGGATTTGCTCCCAAACAAGACAATTTTCACAACTTTTAAGACGATGAACAATTATTTAATGGGTCAATTTATCAGGATTAGAAGGACTTACTAAAAGCTGGAGAAAAAGAATGAATTTATACACATGTTCTTAAATAAGAAATAGAATGTTCTGATTTTTGCCACATCTGAAACCAGGTTATTCCACAATATGACACAAGACATTCTGCTGATGAGGCATTTGCAAACCACCACTGATCGGATTCAGATCTGAAGCACTGACTTCAGACTATTGCATTATTTCTTACCACTCTCAAGATCCATACCTTTTTGACCAGCACATAGGAGGTAATGAATGTTTTATGTTTACAAACATGGTCATCAGAATTAGCTACCTTTACTATCAGCCCTTCCTTTAGATGCCTGTCCATTTTCTCCACGTTCAGGTTTAGCTAGGTCCAACCTTTCAGCCTGGGCTCCTCATGGTAGCTAGGAATCATTCTTTCAGTCCTAGGTCTCTTTTGGATTTGTATCATGAAAGATGACCAGCAACTTCATCCATGATCTAAGTAGTCTGACAATAGCTAAAGTTGAACAAGGAAAAGGAAGCAGGAGGCACCGCTGGTTTATCTTTGCATTCGGTCATGTTTTCCTTGCATCGTCTCTAGCTGATGTGGTTACATTTGCTGAAGTTTTATTTGCTTGTTCATTTTTTCCAGTGGCTGATAATAATATTTGATGATCTGGATGCTGGAGTATACCTCAGTAGAAATGTATTTATTTAAGGGGATAAGTTAGTTCTTTTCTGGGAATCAACCAACCAAAAAAAAGTATAGATTTCAGGAGGATCTTTGAGCACACCATCATCACTAATCTGTTAAGTATTTTGTGTATTGAGTTAAACATATCACCACTAAGATCTTCACACATTGGTTAACAATTTTTAAAATATTTACCAAGATCTCTGATAAGTGAGAGTGCTTCCCATGATATAAAGGCTCCACCACCGTCATCCATGGCCCCCTGCCCAACGTCCCAGCTGTCCAGATGTCCACCGACCAGTACAATCTGGAACAAATAATAAAAATAAAAAAAAATGAAGCTAAGTAACAATGATATCATACAAAAATGAAACCTTTATAGTTTCTTTCCTATTTTCACATCTTAAAAGATATGTGTCATTACTAGTGGAAAGCCTGGTAGAGAGGCATTATATAAAATGTCAAAGGTCATCCTAATTGTAATAAAAAAATCCTTCCTTTGTGCCTTTTTAAATATAATTTTGAGTACTAAAGACATTGGCTTATTTCTAACAGATATTTGATAAATTTGTTATATGCTTTAAAACCTAAATGACATAAAAATGGAACCCTAAACATCACCTATGTTCTCAACTGTCCCAAATTCTAGGAGACACACAATAAACACATGTTGAATTCAAATGAAAAAATAAGAATGAAAATTTATTAAAAAATGATTTTTTGCCCTATAAATTACTCTGGTGCTAGATGGATTTAAAGACTAGATTTAATTGAACAGAAGAACTTTTAAGAGAGATTTTCATTTACTTGTATTAAATCTAGAAATTAAATTATAAAATTTAGATCACCATAGTTTTAAATTATTTTGTTAGGAAGCATTAGTTAATTCTTTCTAAGAAAACATAAGAACTATTTCAAGAAAACTAAATTTTCTGGACACATTTCAAACAAGTTAAAAACCAAGTAAAATAATGCTGGGTCAATAGAACAGCAATATGGAAAAAAATGTGCCTTCATCTCTACGTTATACAATATACAAATTTCAAGTCTGATGGATTATGGAACTAAATAAAGATTTTAAAGAAAAGCTTAAAAAAAAGAGAAAAGCTTAGAACAGCTTTGATAATGGTGCTAGGGAAAGATTTCTTAAACTAGATGCAAAAAGCATAAAACATAAAAGAAAAACTAGTAAATTGGACTTTTTAAAAATTAGGACTATCTGGTCATCAAAAGATCCCATTAAGAGAGTGAAAAGGCAACCCACAGAGAGGAAGAAAATACTCACGATGCATATACACAATAAAGAACTCAGGTCCAGTTATAGAAAGAATTTCTATGAAACAGTAACAAAAGAGGTCAACCCCTAGAAAAATACCAAAAGACTTGAACAATCCCAAAGAAAGATATACACATTTCTTTGTGTGTTGCAGGCTACTCAGGTCCATTATCATCAAGGAAATACAAATTGAACCACATTCAATACGTATCCTCCAGAACAGCTAAGGAAAAAGCACATAAGCAGGAATGTTTTTTGCTTGGAAAAAGACAGAAAATGCCAATTATCAGTGAAGAGGCAGAGTGACGGAAACTCCTGGAGGTTTGCTGGAGTGAGTGTTAAGTACACACAACCACTCTGAAAACAAATCAGAAAATATATATACCTTATGACCCAGAAAGTTTTACTCCTAGCTGTGTATCCAACAGGAATGTAGTGTGTGTGTGTGTGTGTGTGTGTGTAGTTTAACCAAAAAAGACGTACTAGAATGTTCATAACAAAATATTCACGATACAGGGTGAAGCAGGATTGCTTGGGGTCAGGAGGCAACATAGCAAGACTACATATCTAAAAATAAATACGATTTTTAAAATAACAATATTCATGATAATCTCCACCTTCCCTCAAATTGGACACTCTTCAAATGCCTGTTAACAGGAGAATAAATAAATTGCATGCATTCATCAGCGGACCACTGCCTAGCAGTAACAATGGAAAAATGAACAAACACAATACAGGATAAATTTGGATGAATCTCATAAACATAATGAAAAATGAAAGAAGCTGGATACAAAATAACACATTGTGTATAATTCTGTTTATACAAAGAATAAAAACAAGCAGAACAAGAGCGTGGGTACCCTCGGTGAGGAGATTCAGTGACAGGAGGGAGGGGTGAGCTTCACGTTCTGTTTCCCAATCTGGGCAGCAGTTAAACAGGTGTGTTAGGCTTGTGAAAATTTCACCTTGTTATACACTTTAGGATCTGTGCACTTTCTCTGAGAACATTACACTTGAATCAAAAGTTTAAAAAGGCTAGCTAGGTCTGTAATCCCAGCACTTTGGGAGGCCATGGTTGGGAGGATCACTTGCTTGGAGGCCAGGAGTTCAAGACCAGCATGGGTAACACGGTGAGACCCCATCTCTACTAAAAAATAATTAGCTAGCCTATAAAACATTAGCTAGACATGGTGGTGCATGCCTGTAGTCCTAGCTAGCTGAGATGCTAAGGCAGGAGGATTGCTTGATTTCAGGAGATCAAGGCTTCAGTGAACTATGACTGCACCACTGATCTCTAGCCTGAGTGACACGAGCAAGACTCCAACTCAAAAACAAAAAATGTAAAAAGTTTACCAGACTGATAGCTATGCACAGCGTATAGTAAGCAACCAATGTCGAACCAATCTTCTTAATGGCTAAAACAAAAATTCCGCATGACCCTGGTAAAGCATGATTTGGGGTTTAAAATATCCGGGTGACTCTGCACTGGCTGATTAATGAAGCAGCTGCAAGACCTCCTGTTGACTTAAACACAGGCCCGGCCTCCTAGGACTTCACTGTAATCGCAAACAAGTGCAATGCCCCAAACGAACAAATGGCCATGTAATGAACTCAAATGGATTGTTTCTAAGGGGGGAAAAAAAAAACAACAACAAAGAATAAGGAACGAAACATGTTGCAATAGCAGGAACTTCTGATTCAGAAAGTGTTGTAATCCCATGTGGGACGAATAGCTCAATTAGTCAACATTCTCACACCCCTCAGGATGATTTTCCCAACAACATTTCTGTGGATTAAAAATGTCAGAATATGTTTTAATGAACTTTTCTTCAGATAATGCATGAGAGTAACTAAATCTTAGCACCTATTATTCTATTCTTCAAATTTCCTTCAGAATAATTAACGTCGTTTACAATCATACTTCTTTACATGTCTAAAAATTTCCTCTATTCTTCAATCTCAAAGTACTACTTAAACTAGGAGTTTAAGAACAGGACAAATGGTTTCATGATAGGAAACTAAATGTTATCCCAAAGGTAAGGTCTTTTGTGTAGAGCCATGAAAGAATCATAACATACTATTTGGATTATGAGAGCTTATCTTAGTATATATTTTTTTAAATCAGAAGGAAAAATTGGTGCCACAGTGAGACAGTAGTTGTAATTTTACTATCTATTGATTTTATCCCAAGAATGGAAGAAAAAGTATCCAATGCACTCAGCCCTACTATGAAACTAATTTATAGCTTTCATAGGAAAGCTATAACCCAATTTTAGCCCAGGAATATGGGGA
>CAUYQV010039601.1:0-23905 GCA_963574575.1 Galagoides demidoff | reverse complement strand
GGGTAGTCACAAGATGTTTAAATGGATTAATGAAGTCATTGATGTCCAATGTGCATGTGCAGAGGGAAGTCATTGATGTCCAGTGCACATGTGCAGAAGGATTGTAATGAATATTAATGAGATTGTTGCTGTATAGTGCACATGCACAAAATTGATTATATAAACCAACAGTAAATAAAGAAAGCTTGCCATTTTGCCCGAGCGAGCAGATGGTCACCTTTATTTAAAACACAATTTCAATAAGCATGCTTATTCTTTGGGACATCACTTTTCCATGAGACCCTAATGGCAACACCTTAACAGCAACACTTGGGAGGCTAAAGCGAGATGATGGCTTGAGCCCAAGAGTTTGAGGTTGCTGTGAGGTATGAGGTCGTGGTACTCTACTGAGGTGACAAACTGAGACTCTGTCTCAAAAAAAAAAAAAAAAACAACTATAATAAAACAGGAAATAACTATGTAATATCTAAAACTGACAGGATTTAGAGATTATGGTATCGGTATATTATTAAAAACGTAGAGGTAATTAACAGAAGAAACAGCCAAAATAAGTGAAGAGTGAATGCTTTGAAAATGGGAGAAATCTGAAGGGATGGGTAGAAATTGCTGGTTTTCATTATAAGGTTTTTAGAATTAATGTGACTTATGTTTGTACATTGATCATTTTGATAAACTAATTAATTTTCTTGAATGTTGAAATTCCTTGGGTTTATAGGTTTTGTTGTGTCTTGAGGAATAAATTTATAAATAGCAAACAAAAAGCCATTAATTAGAAATACAGAGAATTTATTCAGTAAAAAATAAGTAACTTTGAGTACTTTATAAACCTTTAATTGGATATATTTAAGGAAAGTGAGCTGACCAGGAGCTCTGGGAAGCTAAGGCAGGTGGATGTCTGAGCTCATGAGTTTGAGACCAGCCTGAGCTAGAGTGAGACCTTGTCTTTAAAAATAGCCAGGCGTTGTGGTGGGTACCTGTAGTCCCAGCTACTGGAGGCTGAGGCAAGAGAATTGCCTGAGCCCAAGAGGCTGAGGCTACTGTGAGCTGTGACGCCTTGGCACTCTACTGGGGGCAAGAAAATGAGACTGCTCAAAAAAAAATAAAGACAATGAGCTGCAGAAATTGTGAATTCTACTAAGTGGATTGGGGCTTTGGAGTGTTATTATCAGAGTAATTCTGGATTTACTTTGTATGGTAGTAGAAGAGAGTGAGCTTATATTATATATTGGCACTCTTGGGAACTAGGGGAACACAGATAGCAAATGAGAAAGGCAATGATGATCTTTATGGCATCAGATTTGAATTGGAAGTGCCATTGTGTGCTGGATTTAGATAAATAGGTTTCCTACCTTTAACAACTGAAAGAGCCAAGAAGCAGCCGTCTTCCAGTAGTAGTGAACACAATTAGCACCCAGTTCTTGGTTTCTATAATAAATGCTGTATACCACAAAAAGAAACTAAGACTCCTTGCCGAAACAACTGAATCTGCATCTGGGACAGGGATATATAAGGCAAGCCTAGGACATGATTATGTTGTGTTATGTGTCAGAAATCGAGGAAGTGCCTCCCCCAATGACGAGGGCACGCAAAAGAACACAGGAGATGATTTAAAGGGACTGTTGCAAATTTGGATCAGCTGGAACAATACAAAGACTAATGGTGATGGATTATGAATTTTTAAAATGCATGTGTAAGCTTGAGTATCCACAGTGATAGAAAAAGAAAAAAAAAAAGGTGAGATTGGGGAGAGGCTCTTTCTGCCACCTAAGAAATGTACAAAATGGTAAAATTAGAAAGTCACCTTCTGCAACCACCGGTATGTTATTTCAGGATCATCTATGGATGCCAGAACTATTGGGTGAGTTCACATCTGTAATCCCAGCACTTTGGGAAGCTGAGGCAGGAGGATCACTTGAGGCCAGGAGTTCAAGACCAGCCTGAGCAACATAGCCAGACCCTGTCTCTACCAAAACAAACCAAAATTAGCCAGGTGTGCCGGTGAGCACCTGTAATTGCAGCTATTTGGGAGGCAGAACCAGGAGGATCCCTTGAGTCCAGGAATTGGAAGTTATATTGAGCTGTGTTCATGCCATTGCACCTCAGCCTGGGCAACAGAGGGAGGGAGACTCTGTCTCCCAAAAAACAAACAGAAAAAAAAACCACTGGATGAAAGGTTGTGGAAAGCAGAATATTCACATTCTCAAAGTCTCACTCCACAGACTATTTAATAATTACAAAGGAGAAAAGGTATTTCAACAAAGTGATCAAGTAGTGATGTGGTGGGAATTAGCACAACATCTCCCATATAGTATTTAAACTAAGAATGTTAACTTGAATCAAATCAAGAGACACAATCAGATGGACAGTGTGGAAAACAGGAAAAATGTCTGTCATGAAGGAAAGAAAAAAGATGGAAGTACTGTTGTAAATTAAAGGAAACTAAAGAGTCATGACAATTAAATATGGTTGTGCTTTTGAGGATTCTGGATTTTAAAAACATACACACAGCTGGCCAGGCGCAGTGGTTCATGCCCATAATCCTAGCACTGTAGGAGGCCAAGGCAGGTGGATTGCTTAAGTTAAAGAGTTTGAAACCAACCTGAGCAAGAGTGAGACCCTATCTCCACTAAAAATAGAAAAATTAGCTGGGTCTTGTGGACACCTTTATTCTCAGCTACTTGGGAGGCTGAGGCAAGAGGATCACTTGAGCTCAAAGTTGCTATGACACCATGCACTCTAACCAGGGAATCAAAGTGAGATGCTGTCTCAAAAAAATAAAATAAAATAAATAAGTAAAAAAAACAAAAACAAACAAACATACACACAGCTGAAAGGACATCATTGAGTAAATGAGGAGTATTTGAATATGGTCTGTAATAGATAGTGTATCAGTGTTAATTCTTGAGTATGGCAGTGATATTATGATTTTGCTGAAGAATGTCCTTATTCTGAAGAGATTCATGATGAAGTTTTCATAATAGAAATTATTATATATAACTAAATACAGTAGAACCTCTATAAGTTATCCACCTAAGGGATTGTATTGTAACAAACTAGTCAACATATGGAGGTGGTCAACATAAAGAACTAAGGCGGCGCCTGTGGCTCAATCGGCTAAGGCGCCAGCCACGTACACCTAAGGTGACGGGTTCGAATCCCCAGCCCGGGCCCGCCAAACAACAATGATGGCTGCAACCAAAAAATGGCCAGGCGTTGTGGTGGGTGCCTGTGGTCCCAGCTACTTAGGAGGCGGAGGCAGGAGACTCGCTTGAGCCCAGGAGTCGGAGGTTGCTATGAGCTGTGATGCCATGGCACTCTACCCAGGGGGATAGCTTGAGGCTCCGTCTCAAAAAAAAACATGTGGTACACGGTATATATTCGGTGGTTGTAAATTCTATTTGTTCACATAATTTTGGCGAACTGTTGAGGAAATCATTGTCAAAATATTCAGAAGTTTGTCAAAGGAAATGGAAAATGCACTGGAATCAGTCAGAGAGGATGCATGTCTGATCTTGCTCTTTCCATTGGTAAGGCCAAATCATGAAAAAGAGAATGGATAACCGTGTTGTACAGATAGCAGAATTCTAAATAGAAGAAATTAGATTAACTGCATGCCTGGTGCAGAATTTCAGATCCAGTCCTTGCTCAATCTAATAGAATACGGGCCTCAATCATGATTTAGGAAACCAAAGAGGAGCATTAAGAAGACATCTGAAAGGCCTTTGAAGGCTTTGGAGAACTGGGCATGGACGATGTTCAGCCTCACCCAGCCACTGAGGAAGTCTTACTGCCAGTTCAGTCTTGGTAACTGAATCATTCCAGAAAACATAAACTTCATGTGTGTAGATATTTCTAAATCTTTATGACATCTTTTGGAAAGTTCTCTGTTGACAAAAAATTCTACTCCCCTAAAATTTTATAACTAATGGTAAGAGCACTTGTACTCCTGTGTTTGGCTCATAGGTTGCTGTTCTCACACTTCACATTTGAGTTTTGTCTCTGCAGTCCATGTGTTTTCATTCATTTATGCTCTAGTTTATAGCCTGTTACCTACTACCATCAGTAGACATCCAAAATTGGCTTATTAAACATCCAAAATAATTCTGAAGCTTTAGGTATTGAATTTAACATGTGATGATTAAAAGAACAAAAATAAAACAAACAAACAAAAGTACTCAACTTACTGAAGCATCTTTTATACCTTAGCACAAACTTGACTAGATCTGAAAAAAAGACGAATTGACATCAAACTTATTTGCTGAAGGATATGGGCAAGCAGAGCCCACCAGAGATCTATATCCAAATATAGCAGGAAAAATCATCCATGGGAAAAGGAAAATGAGGAGGACTGGATAAAAAAGGGACCATGAGGTCAAAATGGGGGAAATTCTAGAGGGATGATCTTGGAAATTCAGTGCACCTTCAGATCATCACAGGACACTGACCTGTCATCACTGGACTGGAGACTCCTGTTAGAAGTCTCCTGAGTTTTCAGTCTTTTTGGTATAAGCCTAGATAATCAGTGACTGCACCTTTCCACAGGGCCTACTGCAAACTCTCTGGCCACAGCATATTAGTCTCCAGGCTAATGGAGACTAATAACTCACAAACATTCTATGTTCTACAGAAGACAAACTATGTTAGCAAATATTCCAGTTTCTCAGAGCATCACATGGTTATTTCCCAACATTCCTTGCAGTTCCACAGACTCAGTAGATCTCTGGCATAATCTCATGCATCTTGGTTAGTTTATGAATCATGCAGTCCATCATTTTTGCATATATGGAATTCATTTATTCAGGAATGCACTAGGAAAAGCTCAGAATCCCACTGTCTCCTACACCCACACAGTCTGGTCAGGGTTTAAAACAGAAGAATGGGCACCTTCACCAAAGACCAATTCTATCTGTGCTCTCTATCCCATAACTATCAAGAATTCCATCCCTTCTCTCTATGTCTTTAACCTCTCCATTCTATCTTTTCTCATTAAAAAGAAAAGAAAAGAAAAGAAAGAAAGGTAAGGAAAGGAAAAGAAAACCAACCAATTTCATTTCTGTCTTAGCTCTGGCTGATGTAACAGACTGCCATAAACTGGGCAACTTAAACATCAAAACACTGATTTCTTACAGTTTTAAAATTGAAAGTCTAAGGTCAGGGTGCCAGCAGGGCTAGGTTCTTGGTGAGGACCCTCTTCCTGGTTTTCAGAAGCTGTCTAATTGGTGTGTCTGCTTGCAGAATAGACAGTAAGAGAGCTCTCTTGGCTTCTTTTATAAGGGCACTAATCCTGTTACTGAAGGCTTCATCCTCATGACCTTATTATCTCCTGAAGGCCCCACCTCCTAATACCATCATGTGGGGAATTAGGATTTCCACACATAAATTTTGGAGGGACTCCAACAGTTAGTCCATAACACTCCCTGCCTATTTTCCTGTTTCTTTCTTTTCATAATCAAATTTGTGAAGATGGTACCCATTCTCACCAGATCTGTGGCCTCATCTCCTGGATGATTCTCCATTGCCTCTGCTGTGGTCCCTGCTACTTCTTTAAATGTACCTCCCTCAAGCTCAACAATGTTGCTAACCCCAAAGGAGTTGGGGTCAAGACCACATTTTACTTGTTCTTTTTTCTGTGATCAGGTCTCAGGCTGTATCCTCCACAACTTTCCCCTTCATTCTCTGTACTCCGATCACACTGGCCTTGTTCAATTTCCCCAATTCTAGATCATACCTACTTGTCTTTCCTTCAACTCAGGCTCCTACTAAGGAGTGTTATCTCTAATTTATAATAATTTTTCAAACAAAACTCATTTGTTCATCCCATACCCTCAGGGCTTAGCATACACAAGACATTCAATATATGTTGGTTGAACAAATATTTTAAGTCATAGCATTTGTAGCAGCAGTCCTTATGCTAGCAATAATTTCTTTGAGCACCTTCATTGCTTACAACCCCTTGGTCTCTGCAAACCCACCACTTTAATTGCACATAACATCTGAGAAAAAAAAATGGCCTTTGATCGGTTAAAAGAAAATGATAGTTATACATGGTAGAATAAGATAAAAAACCTAGAGCTAAGACACGCCTAGAAGCCATCTAATGCAACTCACATCCCATGCAGACATCACTGGTCAGGTGTGGAGAAGCCTGGAGTCTAGATTATGCACCATCCAGTACAAATTAGGAGGCAGAGTTGAAGCTAGAAGCCAGTTGCTCACCCAGGGCTGGTTCCAACGTGTGTATACCTAATGATGATTCGTGGGTGATGGTCCAGCACTGGCACAGACATCACATTTGCAGTCACCGCCTGTTCCTCTTAGCTGCTTTGATTTAAAACTTGATCCAACTCCAATTCTGTATGAAAAGTAAAATTCCAAATATGGAACCAGCCAGGTGCCATCCACAAAACAAGAGCAGACAAGAGGTCTAAATTTGGTTCTTCAGTACCATTTGTTGGAAACTTCTATCTCATGATTTTGCTATTAAGCAGAGCAGCCTTGATTTGTCTCCAGGTCTTCAGCAAAGGGCCTTAATTCTGCTTTGGCTTCACTCAGGTCTCTGTGTGATTTGGGGCATATTACCACAGTTCTCATTCACCCATTCATTCTTTCACTCATTTGTTCATTTAACATCCCTCTTTTGAGCACTCTGTATTTGCAGGACATTGTATTAGGTACTACAGAAGATGCAATGGTGTGTGAGATGTTGTCTGGTCCTCAACAAAATTGCAAAACAAATGAGAAGAAGCAGCGAGTCAGATACTTCAGAATGTAAAAGTAGACAAAGGTCTACTAGTAACGAATGAGGCACAGGAGAGAACTTATTCTAAGAAAAGGGGGGAAAAGCTACTTACTGAGATGTATTTATCTTGGATGGGTGGCTATTCCCAAGGACTGGGTCTCACTGGTAACATAACCGCTGAGTGTCCCCTAGGTTGTAATAGAAGGATGAGTCTCCAGACGGCTGCACATTGATTTTTGTATCCTTTATGCCCATCAGTAACTTCTCTCAGCCCCAGTTTCTTCTGCAAAACCTGGCTAATAATAAACTGCAGCTTTGCCGCAACACTTAAGAAGCAGCCTCTCAGTTCTAACAAGCAACGTATATGCATTATTTCCCACCATACTCTGCTTTCCCATAGGCTATTGTTAGAGCCAGCTTTCAACAAGTCTGTTAACCACCATTCAGTGATTGCTCTAATAATATGATATGTGTGTAGCATAGGTTGAGTTTTAGAAAGAGTATACAATGTTTTTTTTTTTAATTTACTATATAGGAGGCCTTAGACAAGGTTCTCGTTTCTGAGGCTCTCTTTTGCCATCTGTAAAATAAGACTAAGAATTCTTATGCCCTCAACCTTATTGGGTTAGCATGAAAATTAAGAAAAATAATATGTTTGGAATGCTTTAAAAGGGTAAATAACTTTATTTATTAAAAAAAAGGAAAAGAGATTTATAAATTCACCTGCTTTTACATGAGAAATGTTTTACTTCTAGGTTTACTCAGTCTCTCCCTGGAATCCCAACATCACCAGACAGCGCCATTAACATTTGAGGCCATCCTTTCATGCATCTCTATGCCTGACAAGCCCCTCACAGAGTCCCGTACACACACACACAGATCATTTCCTATGATGGACTTGAACTACGTTTGTGGGCCTTTTAAAACGTAAGCACCTTTTTTCATATTTGACCTTTCCCCACTGCATCTTTCAGTAGGCAATTCAGGCTGCCTCTCCACTATGGAACTCCTTCTAAATACGGCCCCACCTCAAGGCAGATTTCTCCTTAGTCCCTGGGTCCTGCAGTTGCCTTTCTCAAAGCACCCAATACTTTATGACATTTTCTTCCTTCCTAGCTGTTACCGTTACAAAAGCAGGAATGGTGTTTTACCCCCACTTTGTGTCCTTGGCAGTTAGTATAGTGCCTGATACGTTGTAGGTGAAAGCACATGTAGTGAGACTCAGATGGAGTCTGTCAGGCTAGGGCAGATGTGATACAGCTGGTCTGGTCAGTTTGGGTCCTGCCTGACCTTCACCCCTTCCCCCTCTGTCTCCCATTCTTACTGCTTTCTAAATTTAGCTCGCATCCTAAAGATGCCCATCTTGAGGAGTTTAGGTGGATTCATTTACAGGTGTCCTCAAACTACAGCCAGTGGGACACATGCAGCCTCCCTAGGACATTTATCCGGCCCGTCAGGTGTTTTTGCTGGTGCTGCCTGTCCTGCTTAGCAGCCGACTCTTCCCGGGGCCTGCAGTCCAGCCCTCCAACAGTCTGAGGGACAGTGAACTGGCCCCCTGTTTAAAAAGTTTGAGGACTCCTGATTTAAGAGATTAAGTTTTAAATTAGAATGGTGCTAATTGTTTATTAGTCATGGGTTCTTCCAATTATTATTTAGGATAAGGGTTAACATGGTCTTCACTTTGAACTTAAAGGTATAAAACCGTAATGTTGGAAATAGAAGAACAGAACAATCTTGGAGAGGCTACTCTCACTGCTCTCCAGCCTTTTGATAAATAAAGTTTAGTGGACCTATCCCCATGACATATTGGCTGACAGTAACAAGCGGTCAGACCGTCTTCCTCCAGGAACACAGACACTTAATAGATAAACAGGGACTGAATGAATGAGCAAATGGATGAATGAATTAATACGTGAACTGCTACCTAGGAAATACAAACAAAATTTTAAATGGTTCCTTTCTAAACTAGAAGCCATAGCCAAAGAGTAATTTTATTATCTATATCACAATTATATATGCAAACCTAATTAAAGCACACATAATTTTAAAATATCTATATGTAGTCAAATCCAAAATAGAAGGCTTGAGAAACCTCAGTATATACTAATTGAGACTAACTCCTTATGATTCTATGTGTTGTCAGAGGAAAATAAGAAATCAAAGTTATTGGATGTGGTGAGTTTGAGAAAAAATGTTGTCCCAGTGAGATTATGATACTTATTGATGATATCCCTGCCATTTCACTCTCCTTCCAGAACAAAATCTGCTAGCTCAGATTATCTCGAGGAAGGGAGACTGTTTAATGAAGAACAAATATGCAGAACTTCAAAAATGTTAATATACATGAGAATCACCTGTGAGTCATCTTAAAATACAGATTCTTGTGCGTAATGCAGTGGTACATTTCAAAACTATTAAGAAAAGAGTCTAATTGTGATGGATGAGTTAATCAGTTCAATGCAAGCGTTTCACATTGCATATCAAATCAGTACACTAAACCCCATAAATGCATCAATGTATGCATTTATGATTTAATAAAAACAAAAAATAATAAATAAAAAGAAAAGGTATCCCTCTTTATTGAATTCTTCTAAATAAATCTTTGCCAAAAATCTGTTAAAAAAAAAATACAGAGTCATATTGAATCAGTTGGTGGGGGAGGTGTGTTGAGGGTCTGCATTTCTCACAGGTGTCCTGGTGTGGTCCATTTTCCTGGTCTATTTTCTACCCTTTGAGAAGTAAGGCAATAAAGAATAAGAAAAGGCACAATAATTGCTATCAAATTCACTTCCAGTACTGAATACGGGTAATAGCCCAAGTCCTAGATCACCATGAACTCAACCACTGCCAATGAAGGCGTTAGTTTTTGGACCTATTTTATGAAAAGGAAAAATAAAGATCCATTTTGGCAATTAGTGTAACAGCAGCTCCAAATGAACTTGAAAATAGCTGAGCCCAAATACTTATTACTAGTTCACTCACCCTTTCTATGTATTGAATGGTTTCTATGGAGAACTAATTTGAAACCAGAAAATATCACAAAATTTAATTTTGAAATATCATCACCTTTGCTACCAAAGAAAACAATCCATCCGGAGAACCAAGTTTCCAGGATATCAAATTTAATGGAAGAACAAGTAAAAAATACCATGTTCTGTGTGCAGTATAAAGTCCAGGGACTGTGAGCTCAGGAGAGGCATTTCAGCTCAGCAGAATATAGAGATGATCTCCGAGGGAAATGTCCCCCTTCCTAAAGTGAGAGCACACTGTACCCGAAAGGGTGCATGGAATCCACAGACCGATTTGGAAGAACTGCTGAGCCTTCTAAGGCATAAGTGTTGTTATCCATTTATTTGGGTTTTCCTTGATTCCTCTTGGCAATGTTTTAATAGTTCTCAATCTACTAATCGCATACATATTTCTAACATTTTTTTCTGTTTTTCATGTTACTGGATGCTATTGTAAATGACTTTTAAAATTTCAATATCCAATTTTGTTGCTAGTACCTTAAAGATCCAGTTGAATTTTGTATTTTGACCTTGTATCTTATGCCCCTGCTAAACTCATTTCTCAGTTGTATCAACTTTTTAACAGAGTCCATAGGCATTTCTATGTATATAATTGTGTCATCTGTGAATTAAATGTGTTCTAATTATTCCTTTCACATCCATATTCCTTTAATTTCTTTTCTCTTCTTGCTTATTGTGCGAACTACAACCTCAGACCAATGTTGACTAGAAAGAAGCACAAGAGTGAGCATTCTTAATTTTTTTTTAAGAGTGTTGTGGCATCATTGTAGCCCACAGCAACCTCAAACTCTTGGGCTCAAGAGATCCTCTTGGCTTCAGCCTCCCAAATAGCTGGGACTACAGGAACCTGCCACAATGCCCAGCCAGTTTTTCTATTTTTAGTAGAGATGGGGTCTCACTCTTGCTCACGCTGGTCTCAAACTCCTGAGCTCAAGGGATTCACCCGCCTCAGCCTCCCAGAGTGCTAGGATTACACGTGTGAGCCATCATGTCCAGTCCTTAATTTATTTCTGATCCTCTAGAGAAAGCATTCAGTCTTCCACCATTAAGTATGATCTTAGTATTAGTGTTGCAGGAAGACGAGGCGCATTGGAGAGAAAGAGCACCCAAACACCATGTTTATAAGAGGAAGGGCTTTTTCAGCCAGTGGAGCGAGGCACAGAATTTAAAATGGCCACATCCCCGACTGGCTCCATCTTCTCCTTTTGCAGGAGTCTCCTTGGAGTCTCCTTGAGAAGACCTCTGTTCTCTTAGACCTTACTTTTTCTGGGTATCCTTTCTCAGTAGGTTATTTATTTATTTATTTATTTCTGGGGATAAGGAAAGACTTTAATAGAGGGGAAAAGGAGAGTGGAGACTGGCCACGTGTCATTTCAGCTCCCACAGGGTTGCAAAAGGCTTTTATTAGCCTTAGCAGTATAGCTGGAATGGGGCTGTGAGCCCGGAGTACCACCTGGGGCTCTTCTCAAGGGTGGGTCAGGATTATGGGCACATCCGGCATATTCTTAGGATTATGGTCCAAGATATGGGTACAGTGTTTCCAGGAACTCTGGCCTTGAAGCACTCTAGGAATCTGGGGAGGGGACTGCTGGTTTCTGACTTGAATTTCTAAAATAGCTGCATTGCAATGAGGACTATGAGAATTTCTTTCACACAACTCCCTACTTTCTCTTTTAAGTAACAGGGGTACAGAGATCTCTCAGAACTGCTTCCTGCTAGATGGGGGTGCTGACTCGGTCAGGGCTGTAGAAAGAGTTAGGAAGGTTTTGGTGTTGTCTTGAGCAAGCTTTTAGAGGACGGACCTGGATGCCCTGTTTTGGGATTAAGCTGCCAGTGGTGTTCTGAATGAACTGGATCCCAGCACGAGGAGCAGACCTAGGGAGATACAAAAGTAATCAAAGTAAAGAGGTGATTAAAGGTAAGGCCCAAGGGAGCTGGCTTTGTGAATCAAACCACGATTGCCAGCTGTTTTCTCTGTGTCTTTGGAGGTCGGCAGCCTGTTCAGCTAATTTCTTGGCTGCGTCTCTGATGAGTCCAGACTGGTTGACACAGAAGCAGCATTCTTCATCTAGGAATAAACACAAGTCTCCCTTTTCTGCAGTGAGAAATTTGGGAGGGTCGTGGCCGCCAGGTAATGGATTTGGTCTTCTAGTTTTATAAGGCCACATCTCTAAGTCTCATCCCGACTGGACAGGCACCTGTCCTCTTGCCTGTTTCCTAATATAAATGTTACCCACCTCATCAACCTCTACCTGTTCTAATAAAAATATGTGTCAGGCCCAAAAGAGCCCATCCTAACCCCAGTCCTCACTACCCTAGGAATAGCTACAGGGATCGGGACAGTAATAGATTTATAAAAAAGGTTCTCTATGAGAAAGTTCCCTTCTTTTCCCAGTTTACTGATTTATTTATCATCATTATTATTATTTGAGGGGGGGCGGGGTCAGTTTTGAACCTGCCACCTCAGGCACCACCCCTGAAATTTTTTTATAATGGAAATATTACCAGACAAAGAGGGTCCAGCCACCTGTCACTGCCAGCCAATATGCAGAGACAGGGATAGGTCCACCAGACTTTGTCAGAAGGCCAGGATTCTGGAGAATAGTGAGAATAGCCTCTCCAAAACGGTTCTGTTCTTCCATTTCCAGAATCACAGTTTTACATATAATGGTTCACAGCAAAGACCACATTCACTATTACTTTAAATAAACGGCACAACCCTGTGAAAATCTATTACAACATTTCCAATTCAAAAGTTACTTGCCTAAACTATTCAGGATGGACATCTTTAGGGTGGGAGCTAAATGTACAAAACAACAAGAGTAGGGAGTGGAGGTCACGTAGGACCTAAAAATGACCGGGCCTGCTGTGTCCTGCCCACCCTAGCCTGACAGACTCCATCTTATATCCTCACTACATGTGCTTTCCAAATGGTATTGAATTTCATCAAGCGCTTGTCCTGCGTCTCTTGAAATGATCATATGGTTTTCTCCTTTATTTTGTTAATTGGTAAATTACATTGATTATCAAATATTAAATTAACCTTTCCAGGGCAGTGTCTGTGGCTCAGTGACTAGGGCGCCAGCCCCACATACCTAGGATGGCAGGGTTGAACCCACCCCCAGCCAAACTGCAATTAATTAACCTTTCCATTTTAATGTAAACAATACTTGCTTATACTTGGTACAAACACACACAGAGAGCTACTTTTTAAATTTAATTTGCTAAGAGTTACTGTTTTGTGTGTCTACTCTTAAGCAATATTGATCTGTGGTTCTTTCCCCCCTTGCATTGTCTTTGTTTTTTGCTATCAGAATTATACTGGTTTCATAAAATGAATTTTTAAAATGAATCCTTACTTCTATTATCTAGAAGAGTTTGTGTAAGACTGGCATGACTTCTTCCTTATGTATTTGTTTGAATTTAATAGAGAAGAAATCTCAGCTGGTAGTTTTCTTCGTGGGAAGGTTTTTAATTATGAATTTAATTTTATTAATAGAGATAGCACTGTTCAATTTTCTATTTTTTTAGGTCACCGCTGGCAATGTGTATCTTTTAAGGAATGTGTTCTTTCCATCTCTTTTATCTTTTTTTTTTTCAATTTTCCTTTATCATCCTTTTAATATTTATAAAATGTGTAAAGATCTTTCCTCTGTCACTTCTGGTATTGGTAATTTTGCATCTACTTTCTGTTTTAATTAGTCTGAAAGAGCCTTAGTCAATTTAATTTTTTTCATTGAATGAGTATTTGTTTTTTAAAATTTCTTAATGGGGTGCCTATATTCTATTTCATTGACTTCTGCTCTTATCCTTATTATTCTCTTCTACTTATTTCAGGTTTAATTTTTTCCTTTTTCAACCATCTTGCAGCAGAAGCCTAGATCATGGATTTAAGATCTTTTCTTTTTCCACTATAACATTTAAGCTAAAAGTTTCCTTTTAATCACTACTTGAACTGTATCTAAAAATTTCAACATGCTCTATTTTTATTTTCATTCAGTTTCAAATAATTTATAGTTGTCTTTCCTCTTTGACACATATTATTTGTAAATTTGTGCTTTATTTCCAAATATTTAGGCATTTGCCAGATATCCTTCTCTCATTTCTTTCTAACTTAATTTCTCTGTTTAGAAAACGTACTCTGCAATATTTCAGTCCTTTTAAATTTATTGAGACTCATTTTATGGCCCAATTTATGAACCATTTGCTATGGTTCATTTTAGCAAATATTTTACGTGCATTTGAAGAGAACATTAATCGTGTTGTTGGTAGGTGGACTGTTTTATAAATATCGATTAAGTCAATCAAGTTGGTAAACAATGTTGTTTTAGTTCTGTCCGTTTTTAATTTATGTATTTTGAAGCTATGTTATTGGTTTTATACATACTTGGTATTGTTTTACTTCTGGGTGAATTTGCCCCTTTATCCATATGAAATAACCTCTGTTATGCCTAACAATCTTCCTTCTGAAGTCCACTTTGTCTGATATTCTTGTAGCCATGCTAGTTTTCTTATATATAGTGTCCACATGGTTTATCTTTTCCTACCCTATACTTTGAATGCATGTCTTTATAATTAAAGTAGGCTTCTCACAGAAAGCATATAATTGAGCCTTACTTTTTTCATCCAATTGGATAGTTACCTTTTAACTGGAAAAAAATAACTTTTATGTTTATCCAGGTATTTTTGAAGGTTTTTCTTTTTTTTTTTTTTCTGGTTATAGAATTCTGTATTGACATATTTTTCTTTCAGGGTTTTAAAGACACTCTTTCCATTTCTGACCAAGAGAGAGCACTGTTGTTATCATGATGTAACTGGTTTTCAGAAATTCGATTATGCTTTGGAGTCATGTGTGAAGATACAGATATACAGATGTTTAACCTTGACATTTGTTGAAATTTTTGAATTTTTTGGTTTAGAATTTTCATCAAATTTGAAGATTTTTCTAGTATTACCTCATCAGTTATATTTTCTGTCCCTCACAGTAGCCTTCTTGGACTCTAATTATAAGTATGTCAGATGCCTTGATATTGTTCTGTAAGTCACTAGAGCTCTGTTCACTTTTTTTTCCTAATTATTTTTCTTTCTATATTTCATGCTGATAAATTCTATTGCTATGCCTTCAATCTCACTACTCTTTTTTTTTTTTTGCAGTGTCTAATCTGCTGTTATTCTTATTCAGTGAAAATTTCTTTTCAGAAATCAGATTTTTCTTTTTAGGGAGTTCTGTTTTTTTATCTTCTTTTTTTTTCTCTTCATTATGTTTATTTTTCTTTTAAATACTTTACATAGGTATAATTCCTGTTCTAACTATTTTGTCTACTAATTTCATCATTTTTGTTATTTTAGGGTCAATTTCTCTTGGTAATTTCCTGGTCATATTTCCTATTTTGTGATAAACTTAGAAATCTTTTATTAAATGCTAAATTTTGTCATTATCAGGTTGTTGAATATCTGGAGTTTACCTTTCATTAAAGAGCATTGGCCTTTATTTTGAAAGACAGTAGGTCAGTTTGAATTGTGTTTTTAAGCTTTGATAATTCTGGTATAGCCTTCATCCAAGAAATAGTTCCACTTTGGCTGGCCAGAGTTCAAACTTTGCCTCATCCTGTGGGAACTCTGAATTTTTCTGCTTACAACACCCCAGACTTTTTTTCATTTTGTAGCGTTTCAATCTACACACGTGTGGTCTAGCACTTAACAAAGACTCAGGAGGACCCCTATGCAAATTCCTAAAATTCTTTTTATCATCCCCTTTTCCAGAACTCTGTCTTCAACATTCCAGCCCTTTCACCTTCCCTGAACTTGATCTCCATCTTCAGCTCAGTGAGGCCACTAGGGCTCCCCTCCCAGTCTATAATTTACTTTTAGGCTGGAAGATCAGATCATTAGGGTTTGTTTCTCTCCTCTCAGGTATCACAGTTTTATGCTGCCTGTTATCCAGTGTCTGAAATCGGTGATGCTCTGTATTTTGTCTAAGACAATCATGGCTTTACTCAGGGAGGACTGACAGGAAGGCAATACCATTTTGTTACCTTGATGGTTTCCAGTTTGGGGATGAAGCAAGTAACATCACCTTTTTCTTCCAGAGAGTAACAGGGCATGCAAGCCAGAGCATAGAGTGAGTACTAGACTCCCAGAAGCCGATGCTCGGGCAGATTCCTGGCAGAAGATTGCCAGTAAACAGGAGTTAGGGCACAAGCCTCTGGCTGAGGACTCTCAGAAATTCTTTCCTTGGGGAGTAAGAAGGGATATCCTGGAAATGACTGGTTTATTTTTACAGCAAACTAGATCTTCAAACTTCATTTTCAAAGCCATAATCTATTGTCTTTCATGTCTAGAAACACCTGATAAAACTATAATCCTTGATAAAAAAAAAAAAAAAAACATTTATTGACCTCCTTTGTGTACAATGAAAAAGTCCTTGTCATTAAAATCCTCCAAGATGCCAGAGAGAAAGACAGCTACACTAAACCAATGATGATAAAACTATGTTTGAGGTGTAATCAGAGCACAAAGAGGAAGAATTTACTGCTGTCTGGGTGGCAGCCAAACACATGCAATTCCAAACAGATCTTTCATTATAATGTCCTGATTGCAGAAGAGGGTTACCAGCCCAGAAGAAATACAGTCAAGTGGACTTACCCAATAGGGTATGGAAATGGTTTACTCATTTTTTAGTCTCTATTACCGTCCTTCACTTATCTCCAGTGTGAAAGACCAACCAGTGAAGAATTTCTTAGTCTGCCCAGCACAACGATGGTGATATAACTACATTTCAATGCTCTGTTTGGTTATTAAACTACTTAATAACAAACTTCTCATAATTTCAAACATCATGTTTTTAATAAGCCATCAGAACACAGTCAACCTCAAAGGAAATGCAATTGAAAGTTAAAACTGAAAACAAATCCATTTGTAAGTGTACTACACTTTAAAGAAAACCCTAGGAAGTACAGAATTGAGCCCAGTGGCAAACTACATCAATGTAAATGGCCTGATATTAACCACTTGAACAAGTCAAGCAAGTTTGCACATAGTTATTATCTAGGCTCAGTGGCATATCTTATACATCCCACAACACATCTGCTTCTTTATGAAAGCGTACCATTAAAAATGCAACAGCAAACCAATTTGCAACGTCGACCGTTCCGTGGCCATACTATCTAAAATTGCAAGGCACATCTCCCTGACCTCTGCACAACACAGGAGCATGAATGTGCGTGTGTGAGTGTATGCACACGTGTCCGTGTGTGTGAAGGATAGATAGCTGGAAATGAAAGTTGCTGCTTCTATTTACTCAGCAGGTTTTGAATGCTCTGCTAAATGTGCTCACTGCAATGGGAATTCCAAAGCACTATATTATTTCCCTCCCTCAATAATGGTTTTCCGCATGTGAAAGAGCAGAACTCTGCAGCAAAGAGAACTGATTACTTAGAAGTGGGAGCATATTGGATGGAAGCTGGAAGTGTCCCTCAGGCAGTAAAATGCAAGCCGTGCCTCTTCTCACCTCTCACAGATCCAACTCAATTTTGTGGTGCGCACTGTTGTGCCAGGTAGCACAGCCCGTGCTAAATAAGCCTATGCCTACTTGGAAGGTCAGCAGTTTTCCAGGGAACAAGGAAATGTGCGGCTAAGGATTAGCTCACCAGCACAACTAACAAAAAAATTTAATTAAAACTGAATGATTATGTTTCCCTATGCAGAGACTCAGGAAAGTCTGTAGGGAGGTGAATTTTCTTGCCTCCAGAGGACATACATTTGAATATGCCCAAAATAGAAAAGGCAAATCAGAATACATATGCTTTAAATAGATGAAGTTCCTGTTACATAGGAAGGAAAACAGTGTATCAGCAGGGCCTCGTTTACTTCTCCATTTCTTTTAGATCGTCAAGATGTTATCCATGTAAGTTCAGCAGTAACTGAATCGTTCCTGCCTTCCTCCTTTGTCTTATATTCAGCAAAGATAAACATTCTTTTAAAAATAAAAAACTATGCTTTATGGGAAGTGAAAGAATCAGCTTCCACTGGTCCCTCGCTGTATTATTCCATTCATGTGACATTTTGGAAAAGGCAAAAATGCAGGAATGGAGGACAGATAAGTAATGGCTAGGTGGTGCCAGGGCAGAGGGGGCCTGAATACACGAAACGCCATTTGAAGGTATTCTGTAGGATGTGAAAATTGTTCTGTATCTTATCTATGGTGGTGGTTATAAGAATCTATACATGAGGCTGGGGCTGGGCTCAATGGCTCATGCCTGTAAGGAGGCGAAGGCAGGTAGATTGAGCTCTCGGGTTCAAAATCAGCCTGAACAAGAGTGAGACCCCATCTCTAAAAAAATTTAAAAAATAAATAAATAAAAAGAATCTATGTATGTATAAAAACTTACAGAATTGCACACTCCCAAAATTGTATTTTATTATATAGAAAACGTAAATATTTATTTAAAAATTATGGCCAGGAGCAGTGGCTCATGCTTGTAATCCTAGCACTCTGGGAGGCCCAGGCAGGTGTATTGCCTGAGCTCAAGACCAGACTGAGCAAGAGTGAGACCCTGCCTCTAAAAGGAATAGCCTGGCACTGTGGCAGGCACCTGTAGTCCCAGCTACTTGGGAGGCTGAGGCAAGAGGATTGCTTGAGTCCAAGAGTTTGAGGTTGCTGTGAGCTGTGATGCTATGGCACTCTACCGAGAGCAACAAAGTGAGCTCTGTCTTGAAAAAATAAATAAATTATTGTGTGAGTGCCTATTTTGTACCAATACAACCATGAGATTATCCTCACCACAATGATAATCATAGTCGCCATCTCACCAACGGCATCATCAGCATCCCGATAGCCTTGCTCTGCCAGCCTCACTAGAGCAGCACTACAGCAATATCTGTTTCCAGCCTCATCACAGCAGTGTAACATCAGTGTCACCTAAGTTTCCTAAACCTCTTAACTAAATAGTACAACGGAAGCTAAAGTAATTAATGGTTGCTGTGAAGGATCCACTTTTCTCATTTTCTTGACTTTCAATTCATTTCTCCCTCTTTTGGGTGATAAATATAGAATATAGCAAGTTATAAAAATAACAAGATATTGTCGATCTCTTATATCCAAAAGCTATGTCTCACCACAAATTCTCTTAATTTTCTTCACTCTGCCTTCTTTAAGGGAATAACCAGAAACTGTAAGAAAATTGCATCATTTGCTCATTTTTGAGAAGTGGTTTTGTTCTTGTATCAGATCAGTTGGAATCAAGGGCTCCCCGACATAGAGTCTAAAGAAAACTCGCCTACACTGCTGCTTCCCCATTCTCTTTGCTTTCCTTCCCTTTCACCACTTTCAAGTTGTTAATGAAACATCAAGTGTGATATTTTACTTTTGAGAGCCCACCGTTGCCATACACGGCGTGGTCTTCAAACTCAGAGTCACCATCAGATAGTAAAGACTTCTCACCTGAGTGTCTCGCTTGTCCGGCCGGCCACAACCCTTTCCAATGCCGAGAACCTTTCCAGGGTGAGCGTTTTCTCTTTTGCTGTGTTTCTGGAAACAGGAGTATCCACACCATGTCTTCCTTAACTCCTCTCAATCCTGCACTAACACCAAATCCCTCTTCTAAACCTCAGTATTTCTAAGGATCTTCACGTTTGCCAAAGGTGGTTCCTAGCGCTTGCCATTTGCCTCTCTAGCCTAAGAATAGCATATCCCTGCCCCTTTCCAGTTGTCCCCCATCCCTTGTATCTTGGCTTTGTCCATCATGGTGAGCCTTTGTATTCTCTTTCTCACAGACCGACATTATTTATTTATTTACTTACTTACTTGAAACAGTCTCACTTTGTCATTCTGGGTAGAGTGCCACAGCATCACAACAACCTCAAGCTCCTGGGGTCAAGCAATCCTCTTATCTCAGCCTCCAGAGTAGCTGAGATGACAGGCGTGCACCATGATGACCCACTAATTTTTTTTTCTATTTTTTTAGTAGAGATGGCGTCTTCCTCTTGCTCAGGCTGGTCTCGAACTCCTGAGCTCAAGTGGTCAACCCCCTTCAGCCTCCCAGAGTGCTAGGGTTACAGGTGAGAGCCACCACACCTGGCCTGAGCTTTTCTTAAAGACCTTCCCGTCCCTGGCCTTGGCCGGGTCCCTGACCTGAGACCTCCTCCTGGAGACCTTGCTGGTGTTTCCCAGCATGCACCAATGGAAAGCCAACCTTATTTTCTTCCAGATCCTCAGTTACACTCTCCAAAGGAAGCATCTTCAATGCTTTCTTGAATATTCTTGCAGAGCTTTTCCTGTATTTACATGGAAATACTTTTGGAAAACACACTTATGAAAAAATAGTGTATTATCCTCATTGTGCTGTGATTGGCACTTTGCTTTGGATACTTACTGACCTTTGTATTTGAAAATAACTATATCCACTTTATTCTTTTTAATAGCAGCATAATTGGTATTCAAAACAGCTTATTAATCAAACCTTTATTGTTTGAGTTGTTTTTATTTTCTTGTGGACACCATAAACTATGGTGCAGTAAATATCCTTGGGCTTATATTTTTGCAAACACGCAGTATAATTGTAAAGAAAAAACTGAAGTGGAATTAATTGCCATGTGAACACTTTCAGGGTATTCTTCACCATAGAGGTCACCAAATTTTCCTCTCAGAGCTATCAATTTATATTTCTACCCAAAGGCTGTGAGAGTTCCTGATCCACACGCCAACACCAAGCCCATGCATTCTCAGACTTTAAAATCTTTACTTCTCTGATAGATTTTTAAAAAGTTGTCTCACTATTGTTTCAACTTGCTTTATTTACATATAAAGGAGGTCCATATCTTTACATATGATTTTGGCCAATTCTTCTCTTTTTCTGGAAACTATGCTTTTTGCCTATTCTGTGATGGATTGAGATCTTCTCCCACAGCACTCAGAGCCCACAGACTCTCTCCTGCCTCCTCAAGCCCAAGCAAGGTCACCGGCATTTCTGTTCTTACAACTGACCTCCAGGGGCACAGCAGGGCCACCTCTCTGGACCTCCCACCAGAAATAAGGCAAAGGTCTTATCCACCGCCAGATTCCCTGCCGGCATCACCCTCCACCCAGTATCCAGAGCAAGTTAGAGGTGGTATGGGGGGCACAGCCCCATCCACCATCTGGGTCCTAACTCTCTCCTCCCCCCTTTTTTTTTTCTCCCCCCAGGTGTGAGGCTTTTATCCAGCCTCGGGAGAGGCCATGGGAGTCTAATTCAGTGATCTTGCTGTGACTGATGTGTTGAATAAATAGGACTTGTGATGTCTAAACACAGCTTTGTTTTTGTTTCCCCATCCCTTTAAACTCTTTTCTATGAGGTTCATCTTTACCAGAATAAAATTCTAGTAGTTCCTTATATTTAGAGGTTCTCTTTTATATACATAAGTCACACATGTCACCTCCTTTTGGTCATCAGAGTGCCCAGTCCTGGCAATAGAGCTCCCCACCCAGCACTGAAGTTCCTGCCCTGTTGGTGCCGGCTGCACCAGCCAAAGCCTGGGGTGCAGAGGTGGGTGATCCATTCTCTCCTCCTCCTCCTCCCCCCCCCATCTCCAGACTGCCTCCTCTCTGTCCCACCCACTGTAAAGCAGGGAGGAGATGTGAGCGGCACCTAGGCCCGCAACTTCAGGCTCTCAGACCTGACACTGCTTTCCAACTGGCATCAGAAGGGAGAAAACAAGTGGACAAAGCTTCCTTTCTCTTTTGTCAGCTATCCCACAGGTCCCCTAAGACACCCCTTTGTCCCCCGAGGATAAGGCTCTGCTCTAAGCAGGGCCCTGCACTCCTTTCTAGGCCGCCACCTGTTGGCTGAGGTTTTCGGTCCCCTTCTGCCCCTGTGAGCCAGCCTGGCCTCTTGCCATGAGGCAGTCACCCACTCTGGGATACAGGCAAGTCTCCACACAGCAGCACCCACGCAGGCCCAAATCCACATTCTCGCTCCCTCTCAATTCACAGGCAGGGGTGTGGCTGCCACCATCACTATTGCTGTGGCCATCCACCAGGGTTAGGGCTTCAGTCCCCTGCAGCACCAACCCCAGTAAATTTAGCCCCAGGTTCTCCATGTGGTCCTCTTGAAGCTCAGTCAGCAAAGCTTGGACTATCGGGCCATTGTCAGAGGTGGGGAACACAACCTGGGCCTGTTGTCCTAGCTACTGGAGAGGCTGAAGATCACTTGAGACCAGGACATTCAGGCTGCAGTTAGCTCTGACCTGACCACTGCACTCTGGCCTGGGCAACAGAAAAAAGATCTTGTCTCAACAACAACAAAAGAAAAGTGAAGGAAAGATGATGGGCTTCAGGACACACGACCCCAAAATGTAGCACTTTGGCAACTGGAACAATTTGCAGAAAAGGGTAGGACTCTGTGACTTTATTCTGCCCTTCTCCCCTGAAGTCCAAAAACCTAGAAAGCTCTTCCCCTGAAGTAGGTCATAAGACCCTCACGTGAGAGCTGCCCACCCTCCATCTGGAAGAAAGGACTGACTTCTCTCTGAAGACAGGGACACAGAGAAGAATCTGAACAAAGGGCCTTGCTAAGTTCTCCCCAGTTTATTTCTACTAGATGACACGTTTTTGTCCAATCACACTTCTCAACAGTCCACTTCTACAACAAACAGCATAAGCTATACACAGGTTTCCCTGCCAATGCCTGTTTCTTTGGATCTTCATTTCTGAAGGCTCCTGTGTCATGTAAAACTTAAGTGTATGCAAATAAATTTGATGCTTTTCTCTTGTTAATTTGTCTCTGTGGTAAGTGCCTCAAACCAGAACCTACTGATGGGAAGAAAAGACGTTTCTTTCCCCTGCACCAGCTTTACTCAGGAAAGCACTGAGCTCCCTTTCAGTTTGCACAGAGAGGTTCTTGGGCATTTTAAAGGGAGAATGAGGGAGCAGCGAGGGGGAATGAGCCAGATTCCAGCAGACTCCTGGGACTGAAAAATATAAGAAAGCCAGTGAGAGAGTTTTTCAAAGGAAAGGTGGTTAGGCTGTCCTGTCTGCCAGCTGGCGTTAATGGGAGTTGGGCTTCTGCCTCCCAAAGAGCCTGGGACACAAAGACCTGCTCCTTCCTGAGGATTTCATTTCAAAGGCCTGGCTTTCAGGTTTTTGCAAAAAACAGACCTGGGTTCTTGTCCTCCTTGTTCTACCAGAGGGCTTGCTTCCCAAAGGGACAGGGGAAGGTTTTACAACTGTAAGTTTGTTTTTTGTTTTCAGTAAATGCACTAAGAAAGGGAGGTCAGGAGCCCTTTGTCAGGTGTTGGCTGGAAGAAATGGGAATCTTTTGACAGCCATGACCTTTTCAAGGTTATGGGGGACATCCCAGGACACAGCCTTAGGCTGCTAAAAGCTATGGCAAACTTTGGCCCCATCTCTTAGAGCAGGGGTTTGGACGGATTCCTTCCACCCAAGAGTTTCCACAGTTCTCAGCAGACACTGCCCACCGCAGACAGGATACAGTGTCAAGTCCAGCTTGTTCCAAAATATGACCCCCTCACAGAATTCTTTCACCCCTTTCCTATGTTCTTACCCTTACTAAAGGTTCGGGATGTCACTGCCTTTGTTCAGATGACTTGGGGAAGGGTCTGTCTCTAACATGCAATGGGATTCTGTTTCTAACTTGCCAATGCCTCAATGGGAAGAGGACGCAGAGCCCAACTCCAGCACCCTGTTAACTGGCAAACTGATGGCTGGTACCAAGAACTCAAAAGACCTAAAAAACAGGAGAATCAGCTTCTTCAGCTTCTCTTGTTTTGGTCATAGTCTCTCACCAGAGACAAGATCTTATTTGAAATGAGATGGGTGATGGACCAAAATGAAGCAATTACATAGGAGGTAATGAAGATGCCTAAATCTATCATACATTGTAAATTTTTTTCTATTTTCTTATATCCTTAACTGATTAATAGCCTAAGTCTGAGAAATATATTTTTAACTTATGTTTTTATAAAATGATTAATAGTCCTGTTATGTTATTTAATATGTTACTTATGTCATACCATTTTAGAATTCAGAGGTTATCTTTTTTTCTCTAAGTTTGCCCAAACAAGCATATAAACCAGAAAAATGTTTGCAACAATGACGTCACAATTACATCACAATTGATCCTCTCTGCCATTTTCCAAGTGC
>CAUYQV010039599.1:0-30274 GCA_963574575.1 Galagoides demidoff | reverse complement strand
CAATTTCTACTTTCACTAATGGGTTCTTTTGAAATGTAAGTTTTCAACACTTGGTCACATTCGAATTTTATTTTATTATTAATTTCTAGCTTGAATTTACTATCTCATGAAGCTACCATGCTTGATTTCAATTCTTTCAAATTTATTAAGAGGCATTTTATGGCCAAGCCTGTAGGACTTTTGGTGAACAGTCTATGTGCAATTGGAAAAAAAAATGTGTATTCTCTAGCTGTCTCCTTCCTGTTTGGTCAAAGTTTTCAAATTTATAAAAGATAGGTAGATCGTTAGTAATTATTTGCTTGCCATCAGTTTTTTGGGAAGG
This sequence comes from Galagoides demidoff, assembly GCA_963574575.1. NCBI lineage: Eukaryota > Metazoa > Chordata > Mammalia > Primates > Galagidae > Galagoides > Galagoides demidoff. The sequence goes on along the minus strand of CAUYQV010039599.1, from coordinate 29,952 downwards.
TTATTAAAATCTTCTCATATAACTATACATTACACAGAGGGTGCCACAAAAGGTATACATATTTTAAGAATTTTAAGTATAAAAATTATGTTGCTCAAGTCATGTTTGACTTTTGCAATTACAAGAGATACAAGGTAGGAAATGTTATCAGTGTATGTGGAGCATTAACATTTTAATACAGGTGTTTCCATCCTCAGAGTGTGGACACATCCTTGTGGTTCTGTTAGCCTTCCTTTTGAAGCTGTCTCTTTAGGGTCATACACCTGTATATTCTCCTGTTCATCCATTCCTTTTATTATTATAAAACGTTCCTTTTTTTATCCACACTTCTTGTCTTAATGTTTATCTCATTCCTATGGCTACAGTTTTTCAGTGGGGGGCAAATTTTTGTGCTATGTTTCATTTTTTAAATTTAAACGTTTTGTTCAAGTCGTGTCTCTGGCGGATATCTTATAGCTAAATTGTTAAAAATTAAGTTCGTTTTTGTCTTTTAATTTGAGCATTTAATCTGTTTGTGTTTACATTTGAGTATAAACAGACCATCTCACCATTTGGCTTACATTTGTCTTGTCTTCTCTACAAGATCACCTTCTTTAGATTTAATCAAGTTTTCTTAATAATACATGTTCTGTATTATGTTGCTGTCAGTTACCTCTTGTATTGTTCTTCTAGTGGCTGTTTCAGAGGTTACAGCTTGCATTCTTTCCTTATTGGAACACAATATACATAATATTTCAGCACTCCCCACCGTTCCCAGCTCCTCAGGCACCCCACTGGCATTCACCTGATGCCATTTTCTTCCTTGTCGTCTCACCTGTCAATTTATTTTTACATGTTTATAAAATCCCAGAATGCATTATTGTTTTGTCCATCAATATTCATTTAGACTCACCCACTATGTATCCTTTTCACATTTTTCATTCCCTGTATTTTCACGTGTCCATCCGATAGCACCTTATTTCGGCTTGATGAACCTCTTTTACTATTTTATCTGAATGTGAAGCATCTTCTTTTCACTTTTATTTTTGAAAGGCATTTGTTTCTGGTCACAGTAGATTGCTGCTGTGAAGTCAGTTGCCAGGATCCCTCTTGTTCTCTCGGGGGAAATTGTGTTTGTCTTTATTGTTCATCCGCTTTACCTGGTCTGCTTAGGTTTGGGTTTCTATGCAATTCATTGTGGTGGTTTTCGACTACCCTGAGATTGTATAAATATCCTTTATTAGGTTTCTAAGATTACCAGCCAGTATCCTCCTTAAATCTTGCTCCGGAGTCCCAAGCATGCCAGGTGTTTCCATGGGGTGTCAGACGTCTCGGCCATGGGGATCTACACTTTCCAGCACCTTTCTCTCCCTGAAGGTCTATCCGGATATTTACTACAGACCTAATCAGGCCCCTAATTATCTCTTCCCTGTATCTAATTGGTTATTCAGTCCATTCATTAAGCAATACATTTCAGTAATTTTATATTTCTGTTATAATATTTGGCTTTTTATAGACTGTTATACTCTGGTGAAATTCTGTATCTTGACGTCTATTTTGTTCAATATAGTAATACGGCTACTGTTGGCTGTGTGCCCGGTACCTTCTACATCTGCATCCCTGCAGGGTCTGTTTCTGTTGTTTCCTGCTCTCTCTCCCTCTCTCCCTCCCTCCAACATTTGGTTCCATCTCCTGGTTACATTTCCTGATACAAGATGTTTTTGTGACAAATTCTAGATGGCCTTATTTTTATTCAGGGAAGTTTACTTTTTCTTCTTGGGGGGAATTAAGGCCAAGTCACCTTGATCCAGTAACGCATTCAGAATACAGAGCCTGATGTTGGCCTTGTAAGGGCTAATTTGTTCTTACCCCCATGTCCTCCTTTTTATCAGGTTTAATGGGCTGTGTGTTTCATAAGTCCCTGAATTCAGCTTTCTCTCACCAAAAATTGTAAGCCAAGGTCAGGCACAGTGGCTCTCACCTATAATCTTGGCACTCTGGGAGGCTGGGGCAGGTGGATTGCTTGAGCTCAGGAGTTCAAGACCAGCCTGAGCAAAAGCGAGACCACATCTCTACAAATAGAAATACTAGCCAGGCATTGTGATGGGCACCTGTAGTCCCAACTACTTGGGAGGCTGAGATAAAAGGACCTACTGAGCCCAAGAGTTTGAGGTTGCTGTGAGCTATGGTGCCACAGCACTCAACTCCAGGGAAACTGAGTGAGACACTGTCTCAAAAAAAAAAAGAAGTTATAAGCTACATCATACAACAATCAGCAAGTGCATCAATGGGAGGGGAGGTATCTCAGTAAACTGTTCTTCTCTCTGATATTCAACCCTTAAGACCTTGCTGCCAAAATTGATCTCTAATATTTTTAAACAGCTGAGTTCTCTTGCATTTTGTCTAGATGTGATAATCTTCTTGGTTAGAGATTTAGTCTGAGACAAGCTACTACATCTTAGCCACATATGGCAGTTCCTTCTTTCTCTTGTATCTCCTTGGGGACTTTATTCCAGCTTATTTTAATTCCTTAGAGAAGTCCCCTATTTTCTTGTAATCCTAGATGTATTTCAATAATTATTTTAATATCTTTTGTGTAACATTATTTGTGTTTTGTATTGGGAAAATGTTTAAAGATAAATTGGCTGCCTATTGCTGGAAGCAGAGATATGTTATTTTTATGCATTTTTATATGTGGCATATTTCATAATTTACAAAATAAATAAATTTCTGATAGCAACTAGAGTATAGTCATGAGTGTGAAAGGATTTCAATCAGGAATCTTATTAAAATTCTTCTGCAATAACTCAGGCAGTTTTAAAATGGTTGGAATGAGGATTTTGAAAATTAAAATGAAAATAAGAGCATTAAATAATTAAGATGTTAGAAAGTATATTAAAATTAATTTGGTGATTACACTACTTAGGTCTATTGGGAAAGAAAGATATCTGATGTTTCCTTGTTTCTTTTGAGACAGACTCTCACTCTGTCCCCTTGGGTAGAGTGCTCTGGCATCTTCATAGCTCACAGCAGCAACCTCAGTCTCTGGGGCTCAAGAGATCTCTTGCTTCAGCCTCCTGAGTAGCTGGGACTACAAACACCCACCACAATGCCTGGCTAGTTTTTCTATTTTTAGTGGAAACCAGGTCTTGCTCTTTCTCAGGTCTTGAGTTTATGAGCTGACGGGATCGCTGGCCTTGGCCTCCCAGAGTACTGGGATTATAGGCACGAGCCACCAGCCGGCCTGAGATATCTGCTGCTAATAGTTATGTCATTTAAAATGGTAATTTTTTTGAGATAAGAAACACTTTAAGAGGAGTAAATCATTAGTAAGGAAGAGGGAGGCAAGGATGCAAGTTTATATTAAACAGGAAACACCTGCAGAGTATCTGGTGGGTGCCCACTAAGTGCCAGCATCTCTGAGTCTAAAAAGCAACTTCATGGATTCCCCAAGTGTTAGTGGGTGCTGGGTCATGTGTACAAGAAACAGAAAAAGAAACAGGTTAGGGGTTTGGGAAGCAGGGGACCTAAGAGCAAGGAAGAGAAATGATGTGATTTGAGTAACAATTCACCTAATACATATTTTTCATTTTAAAAAATTTAATTACCATAGGTGCAAAATAGTTGCATATCTTGTTAGATATAGAAATCCAAAGTGAATTTTTCAAATCAGGGTAATTAGGGGTTTCAAACACCTCAGGCGTTTCTCATTTCTTTGTGATAAGAACACTACAATTCCACTCCCTTAGTTAGTTTCAAGTACACCCTAATTTATTGATGATTATATTTAACTATGCAAATTAAAAGCTATATAAGATTACTGCACATTAGATGTTAAGATTTCCTGATACCTACTTAAGTAGAAGTAATATATTGAAAAATTCCTGGCCACTGAATGTTTTAGATAACATGTATTGACTGTAAAAAAAAAAAATAATTCCAATCTTAAAATCCATAGCTTCACATGGATGATCACTTCTTAGCCTGCTCTGGTCACCCTCAACACCGCGGCACCGTGCTCACCACGACTTGGTGGTCTCCGGCTTCTTCCCTTCCCAGCTCTGCACGTGCTCTGTAATTACCCTGAGTTAGTAGTCTGCGTATTTCCGTGTATTTCCGCGCCCATTGCGTCTTTTTTGGCCCGTTCCCTTGTGGTGGGAAGTGGTACTGCACGCTGTCTGTCCGGCCCTCCGCACCTGCCGCAAGTCAGGAGCACTTAATAAAGGAATAAAATTTAAAACGCTGGTGGTAGAGGGACTCAAGAATAAGAGATCTCTATTTCAAAATAATTATTATACTACATCCTGGGGATGGAGGCCATATCTATGGCATCCAAAAAGAATTGTGTGGTTTTACCCCACATTAGATTAGATTTCTGAAAAGTGGTAGAAACAGGGTTGCTCTTATTTTTTCAGAGAAGTGTAGATAAATAATGATTTGACATATTACCTACAGCTTCATTCTGTATAATTTTTAGCCTAAGCTCTTAAAACATACTGATAAAGCTGACATCATATCAATAAGAAGAATTCTATTCTCTTCCAATTTCTTGGAAAGGATTTAGATACTAAGAGGACAAAGCAAAGTTGTAAGTAAGCACACAAAGTACGTTCCCAATGGAGGGCCACGCCAAAGAGCATTAGCAATATTATTAAGAAAACTGTTTAAATATTTATGTAGTTTCTTACTTTTAACTGCAGCAAAAGAATTTGCAACCAAGACCATTTATTTTTACTTTTATGTGAATAAATTTGGGGGGCTTCATATTAGAATCACATAAAAATCTTCATGAATACTTTATTCATACAACTCTTTTGCTTATTTGTATTTATCTAGCGTCTCAAAATTATTATACTTTGTGCGTCCTTTGAATAATTTGGTTTTGAAGATTATCACTAGCTCTCACGTGGTCCCGTCTTACCCCAGGTAGAGTTTTCCCAGGGCCAGTCTCATGAATGAACAAAATGCATGGCGGCCTATGTGGCTCTAACAGCTGCTGTCCCAAGATGTCATTTTACCAGAAGAGCATCTTTACTTAGAACTTGACAGTTTCCAGTTTATGAGATATTACAGTGCACATCATGCTAAAATAATTCATATACCTTTGACAGCTCAATCATGTTTAAGGAATAAATAGGAGATGAAACGAGAGAGGTGGGATGGGGCCATGTTCTGAAGAATTTTACGAGTTATATTACAGAGTTCATATTTCATTATGGGAATGCTTTTGAGATATTCAGTAAGTATTTGAAAACACCTGTTTTTCAGAAAGGTAAATCCTTTTAGCGATATGGAGAAGGGATGTAACTGCAGCAGTCGTCCTGGAGAAGGGGAGATACACGGAAAGAGATAGTGAAGGCCCCACCCAAGTCAAGGCAGGAAGAGCGGAGGCTGAGTCCTGGAGAAGGGGAGATACATGGAAAGAGATAGTGAAGGTCCCACCCAAGTCAAGGCAGGAAGAGCGGAGGCTGAGTCCGTGGGTAGTTGTTCTTCATTTATTTTGAAGTCCCTTATTATATTAAGTATGGAAATGTTTCAACTTCTTACATCCTTTTGATGAACTGATTCTTTGTCACTACGAAACAACCCTCCCCGCCCCCCGCAATCTCAGGAGTGAGGCTGGGGCCTCCAGGGACGGGAAGGTGCTGCAGGAAGGGCCTGATGTCAGCAACACTGTCAATATACACCCCCCCACCCGGCTCTGAAAGATAACTTCTTTGTTAAAGTAAGTCAAATGAATTTCATGAAAACAAAACCTAAACAAAGTCTTCCAGACTCTCTTCCCCGCCCTTCATAGGTGCTTTGCCAGGAGCCCAGGCTGGACCTGTTTCCCCTCCTCCGTCTCTCTCTCCCCTCTGTGGTGCTGAACCAAGAGAAAGAGAACTGCATAACTTCTGCAGTAATGGTCACACACATACCCCGCCCCACACACATACACAGCTCACACACACACATATACAGTTCACACACATACACATACATAGCTCACACACACACAGATCACGCACACACATATACAGCTCACATACATGCATGCACACAGCACCCAGCTCTCACACACACAGCACCCAGCTCACACACATACAGCTCTCACACACACAGCACCCAGCTCACACACACACACATAGGCTGGGCATTTTCCTCCTCCATCCTCCTGGCCTCTGCAACCTGGTTTCTCTGGCAGCAGTGGTACCACCCACTTCTCCTCCTCTGGGAAGCCCTGCTCCCCTGGCTCCAACCCCAGGAGGCTCCAGGAATACTGTTTCTTCCTGTCAGCCCATTCACACTTGAGGTCGGTCGCACTTGCTGGTCTAAGAGTCAGTCGCTCCTCCCTGGAAGACTTCACGAACTTAATTGCCAGACTTCCTACAACAGTCTGATGGCCATTCCAAAAAAGGCTCCCAAACTTGCTTTGAAGGGGGGGCTGGGTGCTGAATCAGCACACAGCTTCCCAACAAGAGCACTTTGAAGGTGACTGCAGTGATAGTCAGCAATGAGGTGTGAGCACTTTCCCTAGGATGAGTTCACGAACTTAATTGTCAGACCTCTACATATATATGTATGTATATATACACATATGTATACTGTGTGTATATATATACACACATACATACAGTATAAACATATGTTCCCACATGCTTACAATTGTGAAGGCCAGCAAGTCTAAACTCTGTGGGGCAGCCTAGGGATTCAGGCAAGAGTCGATTTTGCAGTTTGGAACCTGAGTTCCTGGGCTGGAAACTCAGACAGAATTTCTCTAATGAACTCTTGAGGAGAAAATGCTTCTTCTTTCATGCCTTTGCTCTCAAGGCCATGAACTGTCTTGATGAGGCCAACACCTCATATGGAAGAAAATTCTGCTTTACTCAAAGTCTGTAATTTAAACATTGATCACATCTAAAATCGTATCTCTGGACAGTGTCTGATCAAACAGCTGAGCACCACTGCCTGGCCAAGTTGACACATCACATTAGCCACGAAACCTTCCATACTGATTTAATGATTTTACGAGCAAGGCTCTCACCTCCTGTGTTAGTTCAAGTGAGCTGAGAAGTGGGCACCAAGATGACAGCAGGTGTGGTGGAGGCCCACGGAGGAGGGGTGCTGCGGGAGGGGGTGGTCTGTTAGAGGACAGGCCTGACACATGACAGCAGAGCAGAAAGGAAGGACCTTTGGGCACTGGAGTCTCAGACAACTGGCAGTACTAATTCTTCCCAGCCTGATGGGAAGTCTTCAAGCCAAAGTCATCTACTGAAAGAATCCCATCTTTTGCTAGAATGAGGGCTTGCCCCTTCAGACTGCCACTGTGCTCACTAATGTTCTAGGAACAGCCCACAGTAGACATGGTGTCCATGAAAAAATGCAGACAGAGAGGGAAACCCCAGTGCTGTCAATCAGCCCTGCTCCCTCAGAAGGAGATTGGAGCTGACACTTCCCATCTCCCCACTCATGGCGGTAACTCCATAAGGACCAGTGAGCCCTGCTCCCGCAGCAGGAGATTGGGGTTGACATTTCCCACCTCCCAGGCACAGTGGTAACTCCATGAGGACAGAAATACTTCCACAAGCTTCCTAAAGTATGCCAGGGGGATTCCCTACAAAGAGATGGAGAAAGATTAAGAAGAGTCAGAAAATGCTAACTGTGATGGAGTTTCACAAAGACGTTTTTTAAGTTAAAGAAGATAAAATAGTTTTCAAATTGATGTTGGTAAGTGTGCAGATGTAGATTTTTTTAGCTGTGAAAGAAGAGCAAAGGCCAAATTAGGAAAGAAAACAATTTATGTTGTTGAGTTTTGCTGTATATTTTCTTGCTGATTACATTTTTATTATGAAGGTATGGAAAGGAAATGAATCTTTTCTTATTTATTTATGGAGGTAGGTACGTTCAGATGTACAGATGGAATGAGATGGGGTCAAGTGTGAGTATTTAGATGTAACTCCTGGTGTGACCTCTTCTTTATTGTCTGATTGCTATAAAATGTGAGGCTGAGGTGAAGAAAAGAAATGAATCTGTCAGCAGATCCACTGGGTTTATGTAAATAATAAGTAAATATTCCTTTAGAACTCCAGAGAACTCAGTTACGTAAGCAATTGTATAATGGACTCTAGGCTGCATAAATTTGTTTGTTTTGGGCTTTCTGAGACATTTATAAAGACTACAAAATAAGCCAAGATACTGTGGTCAGACCTCTGATGAGAACGGATATATAACGTGGAGAGAATGTGCACGACACTGTGTCCTTCCTGCCGGTTCTGCAGACACGTGGGGACAATGTGCCTTTTTACCACCTGACCACTCTTGAAAGAAAAGACATATTCATTCAGGGCCTGTGGAAGGACCATTGTCAGGCACTCCTGAAGTGCAAACCGTCCTGTGATGTCCACCCGTGTTTCACACATATGTGCACCTGTGCAGGCATTTGATGGCAGCCACAGGAGGTGGCAGGGGAGGTCCGGGAGTCACCCTCCAAGGTGTCTGCTTTGTACCCGTCCCTCCTCCTTCTGAGCAGATAGTCTCACACGAGGTTCCCGGTGCACTGAAGCCTTCACAGCTGGGCATCCCAGGGTCACTTTGAAACAGACTCTTTAATAAGAGATTCACCCCTGAGATCACGTCGTGTGTGAGCGAAGTACGGTCACTGAGCCTGGCTGTTCAGTCGTCAGGTACCTGACTCCAGTAACTCCGCAGCGCACAGGGCCCCTGTGAACACTGAGCTGAGAACTTGGCACTGCGTGAGCACTGGGGAGGCCGAGCCAAACGTGAGTTACAAAACAGCAGCCGTAACAACAATGGGAAATCATGCTTTACCCGGATCAGTTAAGAAATGAATTTCCTAAAAGTATGAATCCCATATCTCATTTATTTAGTTTTGCTTTTTTCCTTTGAGAAAATTCCCAAGGCAGGTAAATGTGGGGCTATGGCTAAAATGGCCAGTTTAAATTTAGGTACACTTCTCCTTCACACAGGTGAAGATGCAATTTCCACACGAAATAGAAACTCAGGGAGGCTATTACGTTGTGTACACTCTGTAACTGCAACCACCGTTGCTGAGAGATGGGGAAGGCTTAGGATGTAGTTTGCACGGCTTCATCAGAGGACCACACCGTGACTCACTGGATAGATGCCCCATCCCACCCAGCGTGGTTGTTGGGGAATATTTCACTGACATTTTATGAGTTCAGCTGATGTGATAAATTTCCTGAATTAAACATAGATTTATCACCTTCCACTTTCGCTGCATACTAAGCATGCCTGCTTTTGTGCCATATTTCTATACATACCACCTGGGACTTTTCATTAGTATTTAAGTTAGCAATTTAATGCTAATAGAAAATTCTCAAAGAATTATCAACTCTTGCCTTTATTTTTATATACCTCTGCAATCATAACTACTTTTCTGGAAGAAAAGTAGAAACAAGTTAAATTTGTCTTCGACCTCAAGTTCTTTCTTCCTTTTTCCCCCAACCTCTTAAATTCCTTCTCACCACCCTCCACACACGTGTGCTTTGGGAGGCCCAGGCCTGTTCAGTCACATCCTTCTCCTAATCAATTAAAGATGATAATTAACTTATATGCTTCTTCTCCCAGTAACATCCAGTATTTTAAGAGTATCGACCAATGAATATTCAGCCCATTACTAGAAGAGGCATCACTCATCTGGAAGATATTGAAAAAAGAAATACACAGGATTTGCAAAATTTTCCCTCTTCGCCTGTTGGACAGCTGCCATACAGGGTCCACTATGGGACTCTGAGCTGCAGAGGCCAGAGGATCCATCATAAGAGTGAGGGAGCCTGGACCCGTGATTCTCCTACTTAGGAAGAGCCGCAAACAGGACTGACCAGAAACAGCTACACTAGAAACTTTACAAATGCCACATATGCCTTTATTGTACTAAGCCATTGAGACTAGAGATCACTGCTTGCCAAAGTTATCCAGCCTAACTGACTAATAGAGAAATTAGAACTGGCGTGATCTTGGCAGAAGGAAAAGGAAGGGGGGAGAGAAGAAAGAGGGAGGGGGAGGAGAGAGAGAGGTAATGTACAGTGACATCATGCCTGGGCAGCGTGAGGGAAGAATTCTAATACAGTAGGTGCTGTGCCTGTCAGACGCTTACTAAAAATTCCTGCTTGCAAGGGCTTGGGAAGCAGATTCCCTGTCTCCAATTCAGCAGCCTCAGTGGAAATGTTGGGAAGAACTAAGACCCCACTGTGGAGCATTTAGCAGATAACCTTATCAAGGCATTACCAATATAGGCAAAAAGCCTAAATGTCTTTGCCTCTGCCGTTTCTGAGAGCGAGCATGTACAAATCTTGCCTGGCACAATTCAGGAGAAACTGAGGCAGAACTCTATCTGACCTTGCACAAAGGAAGTAAAATTCCTGCACTCAGGCCAGGAGGCTAGGGTGCGTAGGTGTGTCACTGGTATGTCTCAAGGACCTCCCAATTGTGGTTTTGCAAGATTAAGTTACTGACTCCAAATGGCCTGAGGCTGCAAAGAGCAGGCAAACAATCAGCCTTTCCCCCCACGGCAGTTTCCATATCTATCAAGAAGTGGGCTAGGGAGTTGACAGTCTGCTTTTTCATGGCTACTGAATGTGTCCCGGTTCGGCACCTGTGGTTCAAGTGGCTAAGACACCAGCCATATAACCTAAGGTGGCAGGTTGGAATCCAGCCCCGGCCTGCCAAACAGCAATGACAGCTGCAACCAAAAAATAGCCAGATGTTGTGGCGAGTGCCTGTGGTCCCAGCTACTTAGGAGGCTGAGGCAGGAGACTCGCTTGAGCCCAGGAGTTGGAGGTTGCTGTGAGCTGTGATGCCATGGCACCCTACTCAGGGGGACAGCTTGAGGCTCTGTCTCAAAAGAAAAAAAAAAAAAAGAAAGTGTCTCACTAAAAAAGTTAATCTATTTTTTACAATATGTTAGTGAGGTAATGGTATGAATATTAATTAGCTGCTCGTACTTGCAGCACCGGCTGTATAAGCTGGGAAGAAATGGAGAAGTTTGCTATCTGCCCTAAGAGCGGTAGCCACCTGTACTTTATACGATTTCAATTGCAGGTCTACACCTTGTGTCACCGACCACTCACAAGAAACATCATGCAACATTCCAGAAAAATCTGAGTTCAAGAAAAGATAAGAGTAGCTTGGATCCAGTACGGGGCAGGGGGCGGGGGGGACTCAAAGCTTTGCACTTCTAAACCCCAACAGCGAGATGTGGGATTGAGAACGTCTCTGAGTGGCACTGATGGCCAAGCCATCAGAAGACGAGATAAAAGTGCAGCCTTGGTCCCCGAGCCCAGTCATCTCAGGGTGACAGTCCTCAGAGGTAGGGAGAAGGTGGGGGGGGGACAGTGGAGCAGAGCAGTTGGGGAACCTTGAGAATGGGTGCGTTACTCATCAGGGAACTGACAGGGGTGCGCAGACGTGAAAACTAACTGAGGTCTTTCCACTGTCGTGTAAAAATGACCAAACAGAAGACTCAGCAGTGAAGTCGCCGACAAGCGCTGTGTCTGCCAGTTGGCGGGAGCAGAATCAGATGAGGTCGGTTCACACCTGGCACGGCCGCGTTCCAGCCCACAGCTTCAGATACGGCTAAGACGGATAAAAGAAAGGACAGAAATCTCTGCAGGCCAGAGAGAGACTGGAGAACAACCGACAAGCCTTGAGGAAAATAAGAGAGAGGGACAATCGCTGACACTTCCGACCCTGGACCAGTGACCTTCCTGGCGCCCGAGCTCCAGAGCTCCAGCCTTGCCCTGACCCTGGACTGCTGTGTCCCCCACCCTGCCCCTCAGGACTGCTACGAATACCTGAAGAGGGCAGTATTTAACTCAGAATGAGGAATTATGAAAGTTCATATCCTTGGGGACCTGAATGAAAAACATGGGGTTTTATGTCTCGTGGGTGACTGTGCCCAGTAGCGATTGCGTGTTCCTCTCTCAGTGAGCGCAGTGGATTTGGGAGGCGTCCACGTCGCTGTGCTGGCAAACTCCCCATGGAAAGGCAGTGCTGGGTCCAAGTCCAGAATTCTGATGCGCAGATTGTTTGAGAAATAAGAGGTAGTTAAAGCCGGGCATTGCGGTGGGTGCCTGTAGTCCCAGCTACTCAGGAGACTGAGGCAAGAGAATCGCCCAGGAGTTGGAGGTTGCTATGAGCTGTGACACCCTGGCACTCTATCGAGGGCGATAGAGTGAGACTCCAAAAAAAAAAAAAAGAAAAGAAAAGAAAAAATAAGAGGTAGTTAATATGAAGGGGCCAGATGCAGAGGTTAAGCAAGGCATTCCCAGGAATAATTTTCAATTTCAGACCAGACTCCTCCCTTGCTTGGCTATGTCCGGATTTCCCAGCACAGAAAGCCTGGCCTCTGGCCTGACTCCTTTTCTGTTGCTTGGTAGCTTATGGCCGTGCATGTGATATCCCCAGGAGGTCTGGATGCAGTTGTGTATTTCTGTGTTGTGATTTATTTTTAAAATATTTCAACATAAACAATGTGTATGTATGTGTAAAAGTTAAAGATAATTTGAACCTAGGAAAGGTGACTTGGCATTTGAAGTTTCCTAATTAGGAATCAGCTCTCTGGGACTGTGCTGCTCCTCTCTGCTCTGCGGCTTTGGTTTATAAAATCCTCGGGTTGCCAGACAGAGGCCCTCGATGGGAAAAAACAAGCAAACAAAGCTTTGTGATTTTAAATTATCTTCTCTCTCTCTCTGCCTAAAATCTGGCTTTTAAAACTCTCTTCTCACTATAAATAAAACCAATCAGCTTTGAGACTATCTGATCCCATCCTGGGTGTCAAAAGCCAAACGCTGTGTTTTTCTCTGTTTTTGCATTTGGTGTGTATTAATCCTAAATCTGCCTGAGGCAGACGAGTTCCTCTGGCCAAATAGAGAAAGCAGAAACAAGAAAATACAGAAAGAAACCATGCAAAATTATTTCAGGAAGTATTATTCTAATTACACTTATGGTGAGGTAAAAGACGGGCAATTCTCTGGCAGAGAAACACGAAAAAGTCAGAGCTTTTCCCCAGTGCAGTAGGGACCTCCTAGTCTAGCTAAGCATGTACTTTGTCATTAACAAATCTCCCAGGAACGTAGTCATGGCAAGGAGATAAGACTCCAACCGGGGTTTGTTTGGATTTAGGGCAGGTTCCTCCCCACTCCTGATTCTGAGGACAGCAGTGGGCGAAATGTGGGGATAATATACTTTTTTTTTTAAATCTCTGATACCCCATGAACTTAAAATTAATACAGGATAAAATGTTTCTATTCCCTGTAAAAGTTAATAGGATAATAAAAGAATTTCAAAACCCAGATCAAAGGACCAAGAATATACAAAAGTCAAATTAAATGTTATTTAAAATGTGATGTTTTTATCAGTTAACTATAAACGACTTAGAAACTCTGGCCATTAATGGTTGTCAGCAGGGTCTGTCCTGAGGATGCAAACCCACCTGGAACATCCCTTCCTGTGACCTCCGTGTGTTCCTGGGGCACTGAGACCACGGTGGACCTGAGGAGATGAACTGAGGGGAAATAATTTGTTTCTTAAGAAAAGGGACCATCTTACACCATTCTTCCCTGGAAACCAGTTCTAAAATGTTCCAATTCCACTTTCCAGAGAAGGCAGTTCATACCTTTCCTTCTCTCAATTGTCCCACACACCCCTCACCTCACTGGGGGGAATCTCTGCCCCAGGCCAGGTCCCACCTCCTGGAGCTGCTGTGTCCTTCACCCACCGTCCCCATCAGCCCAGACTGGGGCACGTGGAGGACCGGGTATACTGCATGGGAGAAGGCTGTGGTGCGTGGCATGGAGTGGACACAGCATCTCAGCCCGCAGGCCATCAGCCAGAGGGCCACATGGCTCCAACCTAGATGTGAAGGGCTGAGGACACAGCTCGGCTGTACCCACGAAGGCCTGGAGCTGACCGGCATCTGCAGAGCACCACTTCCAGCCACCGTCACTCACAGTCCTGTGCACCTGGGCTCCCAGCAGGCTTCTGACTCTGGGGCCGTTCTCTCCCTCCTGAAAAGCTCTCCTGTTGCTGCTCCCATCGGCCAGACTTCCCTGGGTTCTTCCTTGCGGTTCACCATGGACATGGCGTGAGTTGTCAGCTGCCTTTCCTGTTCCCTTTCTCCCTTGCTGACCACACGGACTCAATGGCACCAGGGACAGGAAAATAATGTCTCTCAGGAATGTGCCACCAGCTCAGACCTCTTTCTACAGCTCAGACCCGCATGTGTCATAGCCTAGAGATTTTCTCTACTGGGTCTTCAAAACCACGTCCTGTTGCCAGAAATCCTCCTGGAGATCCTTCCAGAAACTGGTAAGGAGTGACCCGTAGGCTTAATGTTAAATGAAAAGTATGGTGAGAAAAGTGTGTATGGAGTGCTGGTGTTCCTCTGAGAGGAGTGGGGTGTGTACATCACACGTGTCTGCTCGTGGAAGGACAGACGGGCAAAGCATGGGCGTGAAAACGATGGCTTGTAGGAGGAAGGAAGGGACCCCATGTGCAGAACGAAGCCTGAATTTGTAGAGCTGACTTTGGGACCATGTTAATGTTTTTCATAATTATAAAAACAAAATTCAGATTTTTTGAAAGTTATACTTACAAATCATAAGTGAAAGACTACCGGTGAATGTAGGCGTGTGTCCACCTGACAGAAAGGAGCTATGCCAAGCAGCAGAATATCTAAGGACAAAATGAACTTAAAAAAATATATATGTTTTTAAGAATCATATTGTCAGTGGTAGGTGGTAATGGTGGGTAATTCCAAGTTGTGTTACGGGTGTTGCGGAGCCATGGAAAGAATTCTTTTGTTGGTGTCCATTTATAATGGGATTCTCAGCATGGGAGGAAGGACATAAAGATAGAAAATTAACCAGGTAATGTAGGAAAAACAAAACAAAGACAAAAGCGAAACTGTGTGTAGCTCTGACTTAGAACTGGAAGTACCAATGTAAACTCTAAAAACATTCCTAGTTCTGTCTGCAGAAAATGCCTAGAAATGAGTCACATCCCAGAGCAAAGACCACCATCCTTCCTGCCCAGAAAGTGGTCTCCAAACAACAGTCTCCCAGGGAGCATGACCAGGCTCTTTGGAGTAAACCACGTGCAGAACAAGTACAGTGAGCCTGCAGCATCTCCTGTTATTGGACTGCCGGGAGGATGACCAAGGCTCTGTGGCCACTCCACGGGCTGCCGGGAGGATGACCAAGGCTCTGCGGCCGCTCCACGGGCTGCCACAGGACATTAACTGTCAAGGCTGAAACACAAAATATGTTTCAACCTACAAATTCTGACTGATACTATGTAAAAAAAAATACGACTTGCTCTAAGCCACATTTGTATGACATAAAGACACTAATTCAGTATTTCGGAAACTAGTTAATCAAGGGCAAAACCCCCCTGTGGCCCTGCTTTTTCTCTGTGATCTGTAGCCACGAGGTCCGTGGAGACGTTTCTCCTTACCCATGTATTCCAGTTAATCAGTGAGGAAGGGTGACAAATTGGAATATTTCCATTTTACGATCCCTAATGAATTGAGGAACCCACCCATGGGAACATCACCCTCATGGAGACAATCACACATTTTGTGGCACGTATGAAGTTACATCACATGGGCAGAAAAATCAACCCCACCCTGAATGCCATCAACCCACTCGATGTCCCTGCCCTTCTCCAGGAAACCCAGGGGGCAGAAGCAAATTCCCTGACACATCCTGTGTGGTCAGCAGGTTCTAGATGGTGGGCAGGACAAGTGGCCCAGTCTCTTCATCAGAAATCACACAGAAGACAGTAAAGAGCAGAGAAGAATCTGCAGCCTCAGGAGACATACTAACCCCTTGCAAGGCGTGGAGCTTACTTAGTCTGGCTGAAACTAACAAGTCATAGAGAAAAGCAGGAAGAAGAGTGAATTCCGTCTGGGTAGCTGGTGGTGTAAAGCACCGGTTCTCAACCTGTGGTCACAACCCCATAAGAACTATATTAAAGGGTAGCGGCATTAGGAAGGTTGAGAATCACTGGTGTAAAGGAATTCTTGCTATTTTGTTTAAATGTGATAATGCGATGTTTAATAATATAATGTTTTTTAAAGAATTCTTATGTTTTATAACCTTGATCTTTGAGCTTTTAGAGATATAGCCTCACTTATTTATGCATGAGATAATACTTGTCTGAGAAGTTGCATTAACATAGGTGGGGCGGGGGTGGTAACACTGAAACAAAATGGACTGTTGGTTTAAAAAGGAAGAAAGATCCCAACAGCATCTCAAAGCTGCCTCGCCCACACCTGACTGCCTCGGCTCCCCGCCACTGCCTTGCTCAGCGACTGCCCTGCGGACTAGGCCATAACCCAAGTCATTTTTGATTCTCTTTTGTCCTTCCCTCTGTCTCTAATCTCTGAGGCCTGATGATTCATCCCACCATTTACAATTTTCTCTAATTATTTTTTTCTAATATCCTGCTCGCTCTCAGCATCCTGGCTCAGGAAACCACAGTCATTTGCCTTATTTCAACTCTCCCATGTTGTACTGTTCTTGTGTTAAAACACAAAGCAGCCCCCACCCCACCCAGCTCACTGCTCTCAGGAGAGAATCCAGCACGTGAACCTCGTCCCTGCAGGGCTCCACCGGCAGACCTCTGTGGATGCTGCCTGGAATCCACACATCACTGGAGTGGAAGGAGGCTCCAGCAACAACCTTCTCTGCCTTCCCTTTGCCAGGCCTGGGCTGTCGTGCTCCGTAGCTGCCCTCTGAGTGGCTCCTTCTCCTGTTCTCATTTGCTCTGACTGATCCTTAGCCACACTTCAGGAAGCTGCCCTCACCCCAGGTGCTCATGTAG
This sequence comes from Galagoides demidoff, assembly GCA_963574575.1. Classification (NCBI taxonomy): domain Eukaryota; kingdom Metazoa; phylum Chordata; class Mammalia; order Primates; family Galagidae; genus Galagoides; species Galagoides demidoff. The sequence goes on along the minus strand of CAUYQV010039599.1, from coordinate 13,128 downwards.
CTTTATATCCTTATTGAGGTTGGTGACAATGTGATCTTGCATGTCCAGGGACAAGGCAGGTACATGGCCCTGCTCCATAGCATGTCACTGACTAAGGGAACAAATCACAGTGAGGAAGGGAGGAGGGGGGAGGAAGGGGGAAGGGAGGAGGGAGAGAAGGAGGGAGGGAGGAGGGAGAGAAGGAGGGATGAGAGAGAGAAGAGGGAGGATAGGAGGAAGGAGACAAGGAGGGAGGGAGGAGGGAAGGGAGGAAGGAGGGAGGATGGAGGGGAGGAGGGAAGTGAGGAGGGAGGATTCAGGTATTTAATAAACTGGAACAAATTCTGGTGTAGTTAATTCTGATTATACTAAAAATCAACATAATGCTAAACTACAAATCCTCTGGTAAGTAAACTTACAAATAAATTTTGTGTAATTAGCATTAAAGAGCTTTGCTGTGTAATCATAGAAATGTTCTTTAAGTGTATCTAAGCCCTAAATTAATTATTTCTGGATTATCTTTAAGTGAAGAAGCCCTCAAGAATCCAAGAATAAAATCCTGTCACAGTGGCTGCCTGAAATCTGTATCTGACTTTTCCACTGACACTTCTTTGCTCACAGGTGATTCTCTCTTTGCTGTTTGAACAGTGCGAGCTGTTTATCCTGGCAGTGGCTACCATGAGCAAACATGATTTGTTTACATGCTAAAAAATAATCTAGACTAAACACAAACTTAAAGACTCACTGTCTTTGTCTTTTTTCTGTAAATGAGCTCCGTCGTGACAACCTGGCTTTTGTGCCTGAACTTTCTCTGCTCGGCATGCCTGCGTTACTAGGGAAAGGCCATCAGGGTAACCACTAAGTATGTCAGCGTTGGCCATAAACAGCTTTGAGACTGTTAAATTATTCTTCTGCATGTGGTCAGCAGGTAATGAGGACTCTTTCTTGTGGGTGAGTGAATAGTGTTGCCATTAATATCATCCTGGGTCTTCACCCCCGGTGTGGTAACAGTGAATTCTCACTGAAGGTGCAGCCCCTGTTGGTACTGGAGACCCCAGGCCACGGGTGGGGCACCGCAGGGTCAGAGGGAAGACTGGATGTCAGGAGAGGAGACACCAAGAGACAGATGGGTGGATATGGAGTCTGGAAGTGTGTGAAGGTGGTACGAGGCCGTGTGTATTCGTGTGTGTCAGAGAGAAGGAGGGGGTGGTGGGAGGGGGAGGAAGGAGGGAAACGTGTCTGTGGCAGCAGGTGTGTGGCCTTTGCTGCCGTGTCCTCCTCGTGGTCCTGTCACGTTCCTGATGCACATCCCTGTGCTTGCCCAGGAGCACAGCTGCACCACACTTTGTAGGGTGCAAGACCTGACCCACGGGAAATTTCACTTGATACCCGAGCCCTGTGAGGTAAAAAGAGTAAGGGTTGTTTGCCCCATTTTACAGGTGAGAAAACAAAAAACAAGGGAGGATAAATGTGCTCTGTTTATGTCACGGCATTCACAGTGAAAACCAGAGCCCTGGGATTCAGGCTTCTTGTCTGGTGCTCGTCCTAGATTTCCCTTTACTACCCTCCTCTGTGCAAGGGCAGGAGGCTCCAGCACACACAGAAAGACCAAGGACAGGGTCATCTATAGGGCATAATTTGAAATACAGGAAAGCATCCAACATCCACTCAGGGAGGTCCCCATCAATTAAGCAGTGTCATCTAAAGTCAGAATGGGACCATTAGGAACAGTGGTCAATTAAACTCCCCAATGTGTTTTGTTAGTTGTTACTTCCTAGATTGGCAAAGGGAGAAGATAAAAACTACAAAATGCCCTTTTACCTTTCTCCCTTTCCAATGTGAGTGGTGTAATAACAAGGAGGCCACTGTACACAGAAACATATATGCCAGGCAGCTTGGGATTCAGATAGATAACTCGTGGAGGGAGGGAGGGATGAAGGGAGGGAGGGAGGGAGGGAGAGATGGACGGATGGGGGGAGGGATGAAGGGAGGGATGGATGGATGGATGAGGGGGGAGGGATGAAGGGAGGGAGGGGTGGATGGATGGATGGATGGATGAAGGGTTGAATGGATGAAGGGAGGGATGGATGGAGGCATGTATAGAGAGAGGAAGGGAGGGAGGGAGGAAGGGAAAGATGGATGGAGGGAGGGAGAGAGAGGGAGGGATGGATGGATGGAGAGATGGGTGTATAGAGGGTGGGAGGGAGAGAAGTAGAGAGGGAAGGAAGGGTTTTGGTAAGGATTTAGTTGGTTGTGGGAGGACCCTGGGTCCAGCTCTTTGCTGCTAACTAAAAGGTCATGGGCAGAGAGATGTCTAACTTAGCACTTGGTGGCCATCAGAGGAAATGAGATTAGCACCAGGAGCACCAGGGAGTAGTGGAGAGAAGACAAGTGGATGTTGAAATGATTTTACCACATTTACATAGAGCTGCTGTGTTTTTAAAAGGCTAAATTATGCTCTCGATTCCTTTCCTCCAGGAGTCTTCATTTCAAACAAGATTTCAAGGTAGTTGGGACATTATTATTGTTCTACATGTCAACAGCTCCCAATGGGCTCATTTATTTTTTATTGCAGCAATATCTGTGCAGCCCTATTAGGCAGCAGCTCAAAGACATTTTTCTTATTGTTTCTTCCTTCTGTCATCTAATTGACATATTATGTTTTGTTCTGTATTATCTTTGGTTGCTTTATGGCAAAATGTCCACACTTCCTATGCGGCTACCCCACAGCGTGTGTGTGTGTGTGTGTCTGAGAGAGAGAGAGAGCACAAGGCAAAGATGCCTTTTTTTAAATAAGAAAAACTAAAAACTTTTTTATATAAGAAGAGAAACTATTTCCCAACTCTTTACAATTCTCTGTTCATTACCATAAGTCTGGATCAATTGAGAGAAGGGACTTTGAAGTTGATTGTGATGATGATTTACAAGACTAAATAAGAAGTTGGGAGGAATTGAGACAAATGTATTCTCAGTAGACATTTGTAATGGTTCTTACCTGGTAAACATGCATAAATAGACTATCAATTTTCACAAACAACATAACATCCTATAACTCAGCAGGTATATTAGAGTTTAAGAAATAGCTATAGAATTAAATTATTTCAAAATCAATTTCAACATTCACCTTCTTAAAATTCAGATCCTTTGTCATATAATCATTGAATTTCCAAGCTACAAGAATCCAAGAGATCTGATCTAATTCGTGTTGGTGTCTCTAGCAATCCAACAATGAATTATTCAACCAGCCTTTCTGCCCAGATGATACAAGCAAAGAGATAAACATGAATCTTGCCCTGTAATTTGGCTCAAAGACTGAAGCTAAGCAAAGTAGGAGGGGGAGTGTGTATAAGTCTGGCACTCAGGTTCAGCAAAGGCAGAGATCTGAGGGGAGGGCCGCAAAGAAGAAGTGGAATTTGACATTGGCTTTGAAATTACATAACATTCGAAAAAGTCAAATGAAAGGTGGTGAGGATTTGAGGCATCAGGGCCTTGCTGAGCCAGCCACCAAGGTAGGAAGGAATTGTAAGGTGGCCACACGTGAGATGGTGCTGCTTCTTGACATCTGATAGTCTGAACCACCGGGTTCATTTTGGTGCATACGCACGACTGATACACAGCCTATGTGCCCCTTACCTTTGTCCATTACCCATCATTAGCACATCTCCAGCTAATGCTGGGTTTGTCATTAACCTCCTAAGGAATGTTTATCTGTGCATATTTATGTGTTCCATATTTTGAAATTACAGTCTTGGGTGGATGTAATTAAAATTGTGGTATCTTCTTAGTGAAGCAATCTGTCAAATAGAATTACATTTTTTATTTAAAATGTTTTACCCTTTATATTTTCTCTGATGTTAGGGCAGCTACAAGCTACAAGCTGCAGTAGTTGTATATATTACCATTTTAATAGGGTTTTCTAAATAAATATAAGTTAGTGTTTGCCTGATATGTTTCTTACATTTATCATTATGTTTTTCCAGCTTTATTGAGGTGTGATTAACAAATAAAATTTGTTTATATATTCAATGTGCAATGCCATGTTTTCCTTCTCTTGACTTTTAAGTTTCCTCTGTTCATAAGTTTTATGTCTTTCAACAGAAGAATTTTGATTAATATTCTGATACCCTGATATTTTTGAACTCATTTCTCCCACACTGCTTTTTCTTCATTTCTCCATTTTTCTCCCATTTTTTCTAATTTGGAGTGGTTGCTCCTGTTTTTGTTGTTTGCATTCCTTATTCCATTTTCTTCTCTACAAGAGTGAATGGTATTATTTTTATATTTTTGGTATCCCTAGAAATGTAGCATGTATATTTACCTTTAAAAGGTGTAAAGGATAATTGATATGTTTACAATTTAAACACATTACAATGCGTTAACACTGATCTCCCATTCCTCATGACTATACTTTTGTTTCTACTTTCAAAGTTTGATTTTTTTCAGCATATAAAGTTTGCTGAAAATCAAAGTTTTATTTTTTTCTTTCCCCTGTCATTACTTCCACACCTCAACCCTTTCCTTGGAACTGTTTCTTCCCCCCCCCCGCCCATATTCAATGTGTGGTCTACGTCTTAGCACTGGTCTGCAAACTGTTAGCTACTGTTCCTAATCTGATAAGGAAACTAGGTCCATAATGCAAATAGGCTACATCATTGGCATCTCTGGTTATTGCAGTGACAAGACTTCACAGCAAGACTTTTTCAATGAGGGAAGCAGCTGATTCACACTGTGGAGTGAGCTCTTGTCCTGGATGAGCCTGTGTTCTGAGTCACGCTGCCATAAGAGTTTCCCTCATAAGATTCTGCCAGTGTTAAATTCCCTCAGGTATTTTTGTTGCTTTTAACTAAATGTGTTCATTTTGTCTTCATTTTGGGAAAAAATATAGCTTTGTTGGATAATTATGAATTAAGAAATGTTCCTTTCTCTTTGCCAGTTATGCTGTAGATAAAGTACCTCTTGATCTAATCATCATTCCTTTTTAGATAATTTGTCTTTTTCCTTCTGAAAGGTGGATTTTTGGTCTGTACTATTTTTCATTTCACTATCATGTATCTAGATGTAAATTACTTTTCATATATCCTGCTTGGGGTTTATTGGTCTTTCTGAATCTGAAGATGGGCTTTTCAATAATCATAGAGAATTCTCTTGAGTTATTGCTTCAAACGGTGCCTCTTTTCTAAGTTCTTTGTTTTCTCTTTCTGATATTTTTATGGGATTTATTTTATTTAATTTCAAGATATTAAAGGTTTACAAATGTTTTTGTTACATGGATAGATTTTAGAACACTTTAGTTGGGGCTAGAAGCATGCCCATCACTGGAATAGTGTTCATGGTACCTGGTACCCCTCAACTTGCCCCTCCCTCTCCTTGATTTCTAACGATTTTTTCTTCTTTCTGAGCTTATATTTTCCCATGAAGTTCCACATCATTAGTGAATACATGTGGTGCTTGTTTTCCTGTTCTTGAGATACTTTACTTAGACTAATGGCCTCCAGTTTCATCCAAATTGCTGAAAATTATGTTAATTCATTTCTTTTTAAGGCTGAGTAGTACTCCACAGTATATCTATCATATTTTGTTAATCCACTTGTGAATTGATGGACACTTGGATTGATTCCACATTTTAGCAATTGTGCTGCAATAAACATTCAACTAAAGGTGTCTTTTCACTAAAAGGACAACTTTTCCTTTGAGTAAATCTCAGTAGTGGGATTGCTGCATCAAGTGGTAGGTCTACTCTTAATATTTTGAAGAATCTCCATACTGTTTGCCATAGAGGTTGTACTAATTTGCAGTCCCACCAACAATGTATAAACATTTCTTTGTCTGAATCCACACCAGCATTTATTGTTTCTGGACTTTTTAATAAAAGCCATCTATCTTTTTTTATAGCTAAACAGTATTCCATGCTATTCATATACCACAATTTATAACTCCGTGGGTCAACACACACTTGGGTCATTTCCACATCTTTGCAATTGTGAATTGAGCTGCTACATTCACAGTGCAAATTTCCTTATGGCAAAAATAATTTTTTTCTTCTGAGTTGAAACCTAGTAATGAGATTGTGGGATCACATGGAAGGTCTACTTTCAGTTCTCTGAGGATTATCCATAATTCTTTCTAGAAAGGCTGTACTAGCTTGCAATCCCACCAAAAGTGTATAAATGTACCCTTTTCTCTGTACCCCTCACCAGTATCTGCAGTTTGAGGACCTTGTGGTGTGGGCTACTCTCACTAATGTTAGGTGATATTCCATGGAGACTTTGCATCATTTTTGTTTACCTGGATGGATTTATAGAACATTATCCTAAAGTGTCCTGAGAACGGAAAAGTGAGTATCTCATGTACTCAGTACTAATATGGAAACAGGGGATCAACTACAGGTCCATAGGAGAGAAAAACAATTAAATCCAAGAAGGTGCAGGGGTTCAGTAAGTACCCACCTCTTGGTACAATGTACAAGTGTATGGCACACTCTGGACTTTATTTTACAAATGCAAATAATGTAATATAATCATATGTGCACTCATAGTAACCCAAAAACCTACAAGTAAAATAAATAAATGCATAAATAAAACAGCAATTTTAAAAATAGCCATCCTAACAAGGGTAGAGTGACATCTAACTGAGGTTTTAGTTTGCGATTCCCTGATGATTAGTGCCATGGAGGGTTTTTTTGTGTTTTAGTGCATTTGTCTATTTTTGTTCATGTCTTTTGCCCACTTTTTAATGGGGTTGCTTGCTCTTTTCTTCTGAGTTGGATTTTTGATAGATTCTGGATATTACCCCTTTATCAGATGTATAGTTTGAAAATATTTTCTCTCATTCTGTAGGTTGTCTATTTGCCAAGTTAATTACTTTGTTTCATGTACAGAAGCTTTAAAATTTAATCAAGTCCCATTTATTTATTTTTGTTGTTGCTATAATCTTTGGGGTCTTAGTCATAAATTCTTGGCCTATGCTGATATCTGGAAGAGTTTTTCCTACATTTTCTTCTAAAATTATTATTGTTTTGTGCCTCACTTTTATTGATCTTGAATTAATTTTTGTGACGAGTGAGAGACAGGGATCCTGTGTCATTCTCCTGCATGTGGCTGGCTATCTAATTCTCCCAGCACCATTTATTGAATAGGGCTCTTTTCCTCAGTGTGTTTTGTGCCTCCTTTGTCAAAGATGGCTTCATATCTGGGCTCTATGTTCTTACTCACTGGTCTGTGTCTCTATTTTTGTGCCCATACCATACCATGATGTTTTGGTTACCATAGAGCCAAACTATACCATGGTATAGTTTGAATTCAGTAATGTAATGCCTCCAGATTTGTTCTTTTTTGCTTAATATTGGTTTGGCCATTTAGATTATTTTTTGGTTCCAAAAAAAGCATAGAATTTGTTTTTCTCAATCTGTGAAATAGGATATTGCTATTTTGATGGGGATTGCATTGATTCTATAAATTGCTTTGGGTAGTTTGGTAAAAGAAGCCAAAACAAAGACCCTATGGTCATCTCCATAAATACAGAAAAAGTTTTAGACAAAATCCAACACCTTTTCATGATAAAAGCCCTCAGCAAACTAGGCATGGAAGGAACATCATATTTCAAAATTGTAAAAGCAGTACATGACAAACCCTTAGCCACCATCATACTGAAAGGGGAAAAGTTGAAAGCATTCCCACTGAGAGCCAGAGCAAGACAAGGGTGCCTGCTGCCACCACTTCTGCTCAGTATCTACTGGAAGTCCTAACCAGAGCAACCAGACAAGAGAAAGAAATAAAGGGCATCCAAACTGGGATAGAGGAGGTCAAGCTACCACTTTTTGCCAATGATATGATGATGTTGATTCTAGAAAATCCCAGAGACTCCACCAAGAAACTTCTGGAATTGATAGTAAATTCAGCAAAGTTTCAGGTTACAAAATCAAGGATTAACCTTAGACCTTCTTACTTAATCCTCTCTGTCCTTCACCTGTCTTAAACTCTGATATAGCTCTCCATGTGGCAGCATGGTACTTTCTTCAGATTTATCTTCCAGGTCACTCATTCTTTTTTAGCATAATGTAGCATGATGTTTATTGCTAAGTTTGTGGATAGAAAGACGGATAGATGGGTAGATGGGTGGATGGTTGGATAGATACTGACAGGAAATATGAGGATCAGTGGCGAGAGTTTGTTACACACAGAACATCCTAGCCCTGGATGGCCCCATAGTTGTACTATGAGGGACAGGTGTTCTCTTGTACTATTTTTAGACTACAGAGGCCATATAAATTGATAATTCCCTTAATGTGCCTCATCTCACTCACCTTCCTCTTGTTTTCCCTACACAGAAAACCCCTGTGCCTCTTCCCTTTGTGTAGAACCTTCTAGTTCATGACAACTCATGCCAGGTACCATGCCCTACTGGAAGCCTTCTGCAAACTTCTTTGCTGCATTAGCACCCAGTACTTATCTCTTTCAAGGTGCTCACTGAACAGGTTTTTGCAATTACAGGCCACTTTTTGTCTCTTTACCACACTGAGCCTTTGGGGGCAGGTGATAGCTTTTCCATTTCTGCGTTCGCCATCTCTATCTGGAAGTGTGGCACTTAGGAATTCTTCATGTTCACCCACTGCTATAATCAATCACTCCACTCCAGCTTTCTGTCTTCTATTATTATTTTGTCAGATTATATTAGAATCATAATATGTGAGAAGTAGAAGAGAGCCAAGAGAAGATCTACGTCACCTTATACAAAATTGCTACAGAGTACATTCTGTTTGTGTGGGATTCCAGGATTGATGTCAATCGGGATTATCTCAGCCCCATGTTCCCTTATATCTCATGGACCAGTGCAAGTTTATGTGTCTAACATCTCATTTTATGGGAGGGAGGAAAGTGGGTGTCTGTCAGCAAGAAGGAAAGGGAGGAAAATTCTATTGGAGAAGTGAAACACAGGTGTGTAAATTTGTCTCTTCTGTGCCAGGAATGGCTCAGTGTAGGGAAGAAAAATATAATAGACTTTTCTTTCTTTCTATTTTCAACATTTTCCCTAACTTCCCTTACTGAGTTTTGCCCCCTATGTCTAAGTGGACAGAACAGCAAGTGTTGCTCATTTATTCAAGTGCACTGTGATTTGCATAGTTTCATAACCTGTTAGCATCTGCTCATTGATAATTCTGAGCTTGTGCTTTCCTGCTGATTTGTTACTGCAGAGGTGGAAAAGCACTAAATGGCAATTGTGCCTTTAATTTCCTGTGCAAACAAAGCCAGGGAACAAAGAAAGATGCACAGTGACTGCAAAATATCATTACTATTTTATCAACAATAATAATACAATACTCCATTAGTACAACTTCTTAGTAATAATGCACATAAAAGCAAGAGAGCCAGGCAATGCAAAAGACAAATTCCCATAATGCTGCATGAATTATTTTGCACAGGGCTAATTGTAGCTTACTGCTGCCTAGCAGATTAATTGCAAATTTTGCAACTCTTCATGCATCTCACCAGCTTTCACAGTGTACCCTCGTTGTACCAAATTGACTAATACATATACGGCTAATTATATGCATAAGTAGAATCCTTTGTACACCTGTGCTAAGATTTCAGGCACTGGTACTTCAGTATGTGATTATCTGGGGCTGTTGGAATTTTCTTTAAAAGGAAAATAAAGTCTCCCTTATGATCAAAAGGTACAGTTTAAAAGGTCCTTTTTTGGGGGAATAAAAATGTATGGATTTAAATTTTCCCTAAGGTTAAATTGATGAAGTGTGGTAGAAGGAACAGGCTAGAGCGTACACAGGTAAATTTAATACTTGAAGTAGAAAAGTCCATGAAAGAATACAGGAGACAAATTACATCCATCTTTCCTTAGTCACCAAAACTGACACTTAGTATCTACTTTAACTGCACATCCAGACAATAACTGTGGCAGTGGCAATTACCTCTGATATTTTTGATATTTTATATCACATCTTTAAAATGTGATATAAATGAATCTTTAAAAATTTATTTTCTGCATGACTTAGAGATCATAATTGTTATTATATACACTATATCTGATAATCACGTTATCATATCAACAATTTGTTGTTTTTAAAATTTCACTTAAAAACTTTTATGTCTGTTACTACAATTGCAATATAATTCATTTACTTGGTAGTATATGGTTTTCTTTCTCTTCTTCCTTTTACTCTTAAAAAAATTTCATTCTGAGGAGCATCTATAAAACTTAACAGATTGCAAAGGGAGCATATATCAAAAAGGTCAAGAACTCCTGCCTTAAAAGTTGAACAAAAAAAGGAAAAGCCAGAGTTCTCTTAATGAAGTTCTCCAACTTCACAATTTTGCTCTTAGCAAAAAAAGCAGATGTTCCCTTATGAATACACTAATGGACAATTTAAAAATCAATTTCAGGGTAATGATGGTGAGCACAACTTCCCAACAGAATCCCTTCTGAGTTGCTAGACGATGAGGAACTAGATCCCAAAGCTTAGGGAAAGGCCAGAGGCCTGAACTGGTGTCCTAGGGAAATTCACCCTTTACATAGCAATTGAAGAACCCCATTTACGAAGTAGTGAAAATTATTATGATTGGTATTAACTGAAACTTGGAAACAAGCACAAAAATTACAGGGTAAGAAAAGAGCTAGGAAATGAAGCCTCTGCTTTCTAACCATACTCTTTTCTTACTACAAAAGAAAAAATAAAAATAAAAATAAAGGCAAAAAAACACCCAAAAAACCCTGTCCACTTTTTTCTATTTGCAACTTTAACAAATTACTTTAATGCATTTGAATAAATGTTTTACTCTATGAATTTCTGGGGATTTGATTCTCTGATCTTGCCACACTCAAATGAAATTAAACCACATATAACATTTATCATTTTTGAGTGCTAATTTTGCCCCCCCACACTTTTGAATAAATTAAAGAATATTTATCTAGCATACACTAAATGTCAGATACTTTCCTGCACCAAGGGTTGGAAAACATTTTCTATAACGGGACTGATAGTAAATACCTTAGATCTTGCAGGCCATAAGGCAGTCTCTCTTGGCCCTGATCGTAGTGCAAAAACAGGCACAGGCAACATACACACAAATAAAGGGGCCGTGTTTCAATAAAACTTTATTTAGGAAAACAGGCACTGGACCATAGTTAGCCTACAGGCTATAATAGACAATTCTAGACAGTACAGCAGTGAACAAAGATACAAAGTCCCTACTTTGTAGAGTTTACAGAGGAGACACACAACAAGCAAAGTGAACAGGCTGAGTGTGTGCTATATTAAATAAACAGCGAGGTGATGAGAGCTGCAGAGGGAAGCCCAGAGGGACAGGGAAGGCACAGGGGCCGGAGGGCAGGTCACAACCTCAGCCCGCATGACAGGGAAGGCCCCTATGAGAACAGAATGTTTTAGGAAATTCTTGGCAGGAATAAGGAAGCAAGCCACAGGCAAGAGTATTCAGCTTCTCAGATTATTACAAAGGCTATGAAGGATTAAAAAAAAATCACTATTTCTCTCTGATCGAAGAAAAGTTGAGATTTAAACTGAATTTACTTGTCAGACTTCTGATGGCTAAACTCATTCAGACCATTAAATTGGTAACTCTATTTTTTTAAAAAGCTCTCTAGATGATTTTAACATCCAGGCATGGTTGACAATCTATACAAGGCCATACTGACCTCTAACTTATCCAATTAGTTTAAAGGAAAAACCCTAACATTAATATTAATACCTTTGTATGCAAAAATCTAAGGTTGGCTTTAGATATTCTGGGGCTCCGGAGATACTCATTGTGTTGGTCAAGATATTCTGGAAAGACAACTCCATGAAAGAGCTTACTGGGGAAAGTTGATAATAGCATCTGGGGAGAGCCGTGACAGCAGCCAGACCTCAGTGCAAGGAGGTGAGAGAGCTGACACAGCCGGAGGCAAAATATGAATGAACATCATTATCCATGCCACGTGAACTTGAATTATTTCAAATGATCCTTGCTAATTGGAATTAAAAAAGAAAACACCCACCGGGTCAAAGTTTGTGTACTGTCCATGTGCATTAGCAGGGCCAAGCTGGTGACTTACATGGAGACAGAGCAGGGAGATAGCTCTCCCTGTCTTCCCATGATGGGTCTGTAATGGTGGCAAAAGGTCTTAGCTGCCTCTCCAGGATATAGCATTGTTTTTTATTTGCTATTTTGGCACGGGAGTAAGGACGGAGTTTCAGAGGTTCCTGGTTGGCCCTTCCCACTGCGATTGTTTGACCACATTGCAGAAACACATGAAGGGGGTTGCTGTGATTATTAAGGACATCAGCTCCAGTGTGTACTTGGGGACTGGAGAAGTGGCCTGTGACTAGGTCCATGGACCTAACATGGACTTTGCTAGGATTTTAGATTTTACCTTGCTCCTTAATTCCACCACCACTGAAGCTGTGCTGGGTGGGTCTTTGGCTCTCCAGATATCAAGGTCAGATCACATCTAGTGTTCAGTTGCCTTTGAAATAGCTTGTTATTCTATTTCCCCAGTATAAAATTACCCAAGCAAATAGCTCTAGACCCCTTCAGCATGTTCACAGTGTACTGCATGGTAGTGAGGTCTTTCTTCTTAGAAATATGTCAGTGGATTCTGAATCTGAAAATTCAGCTCGGACTGGGGAACTGAGCAGGAATCTGGACTTGCTACAGAGGGGAATGACTGTGCTTGGCCTCCTGACACCCCTTTCTTCTTTTTTCTTCCCTGGTTATAGGTGTGAAGTGACGTTCTTCTTGGCCCGTTGATTTTGCTCCTAAAGACACTCTACATACCCTGTCTACGAGTCCCTCTGGGCCAGCTCCCCTCGGCTGCACCTCTCACCCTTCTGGTCATGGAAGCCTCCTAGGATGTGATAGTCAACACAGCAACCTGGCTTTACCTACTATGGAGCTCTGTCCTGTCCAAGGATACTACAGAGCCCACCTCTGGGACCACCTCTCCCACCACCGAGGACAACCCCCACTGAGCTTCTGATGGTGACATTCTCCATGGTCTTTTTTTTTTTTTTTTTTTTTGAGACGGAGCCTCAAGCTATCCCCCTGGGTAGAGTGCCATGGCATCACAGCTCATAGCAACCTCCAACTCCTGGGCTCAAGCTAGTCTCCTGCCTCCGCCTCCCAAGTAGCTGGGACCACA
>CAUYQV010039598.1:0-85559 GCA_963574575.1 Galagoides demidoff | reverse complement strand
CTAGTGGTTCTCAATCTTCCTAATGCCGCAATCCTTTAAAACAATTCCTCATGTTGTGGTGACCCCCAACCATAAAATTGTTTTAGTTGCTACTTCATAACTTTAATTTTGCTAGTGTTATGAATTGTAATGCAAATACCTGATTGCAGGATGTATTTAGGGGACCCCTGTCAAAGGGTCGTTTGACCCCCAAAGGGGTCACGCCCCACAGGTTGAGACCACTGTTCTAGATACACCTGGTGATGATAGGTCTTTCTGTAGACGGTGACATTTATAAGGTTCAGAGTGAGGTGAGAAAAAGTCCTTTGTACGATTTTTAGACAGTATTTTATTTTCCGAGGGGAGCTTTTCCAACTTAACTAAATTGCCAGAATCTGGCAGCTGAAACCATAGTTGCACTGCTTAGTGAGGCAGCCTTCTCATGGCTTCCAGGCAGTGAACTAGGAATTTTTTTTAGTGTTCAACCGCATAAATTACACCCTCCCAGGGCTGGACTATCCTTGAGGTTAATTGGCCTTTAGCCCCAGGCCTAAAACATCCTTTTTACTTTTTCCAAGATTCTCCTTGGGTGAGGTGGAAGCAGCAGAAGCCCAGTCCTTCTGCCTATGGACTGGCAGGGTGGAGCTCTGTGGCCATCACCCAGACCTGGGTTGGGCCAGGCCACTGGGTCCGCATGGAACTGGCCGGCATGGTTGGGGGGTGAGGGGAGAGGAGAGTGGCACTGGGATCTGTGATGGGAAAATCCTAGTGTCTGTTACTGATTCCCTCTCCCAGTGAGCATCCTTGTCTCCTAAACCAGGACTTCAAAGTAGTACACACTGCAGATGCCTGTGACACAGAGCCTGAGTGAGGGCACAGCTGCACTGAGCCAGAGTCGTCAGCCTCTGACGGGCATATCCCGTGGTAGCTGTGGACCTCACGTAGTGTCGGTCCAGTTCTGATACTGCCCTGGACCTGTCCCATGGTAACTTTTTCTTTGGGTTTCAAAACCTCCACAGGGAAACAGAAAAGCCTCAGGTAGAATTGTCTGTAAATAAGAACAAAGTGAATGTCCACGTTGTGATCTGTGGACAGATGTCACAGAGGAGGCTCAACCAATGAAAAGCATCACACATGTCCCAGTTAGAGGGTCACCCCAGAGATTCAGAAGGACTCACCCCTGCACTCCTCCAAAGAGGGCCAGGGTGAGGTGGGCATTTTAAGCAATTTTTTTTTTTTTTTGAGACAGAGCCTCAAGCTGTCTCCCTGGGTAGAGTTCTGTAGCATCACAGCTCATAGCAACCTCCAACTCCTGGGCTCAAGCAAGTCTCCTGCCTCCGCCTCCCAAGTAGCTGGGACCACAGGCGTCTGCCACAACACTCGGCTATTTTTTGGTTACAGCCATCATTGTTGTTTGGCGGGCCCAGGCTGGATTCAAACCTGCCACCTTAGGTGTATGTGGCTGGTGCCTTAGCCACTTGAGCCACAGGTGCCCAGCCATTCCAGGCAATTTTATTGCCACCCCAAGAAGTGGCTTTTATAGACTCCCTGAAAACACACATATTTTAGCCCCTGAAGAAGGAAGCAAAGGCGCACATATCCAAACATTAAAAGAGAAACAGAAGTAACCCTGCTTAGATGTCTGAATGCAGAGCGCCTCATCTTTAATTAAGACAAAATCAATTTTCAAGCAGAGATAATTTTAGTGTAACCTTAAAATACAACCTTAAACACCTGAAAAAGAATTTTCTGTCACCATCATTGCTTTTCCAGACAGCATAGTTTTAGCAAGACAATGTTTTCATTTGATCTTTTTATGATTTTATGAAGACAGTACTTGTTTTGTGCACTCTTAAAGAAGGCGAGGCCCGTGGTGAACCCCAGTTCTTAGTGTGATTGCTTTGAACTAGGAAACACCAGTCGGAGGCCCGTGTTCCCAGTGCCCGAGTTCCTTATTCCACACGTGCATATACTGTTAGGCTGCTGAATCCTCCCACGGGCCAGCCCTAACTTGGGATCATCTGGGTTTTGCTTTTAAAGCAGCACTGGTTTTGGTGATCAGCCTGGTAGACTTCCCAGTCGTCTGCCTTTGTGTGGGAGCTTCCCTTCACCTCTCCAGAGGCAGGTGGCTGGTTGGGCAGAGGCAGTGGGCGGAGCCTGTGCTCTGCTGAATCCCTGGGAGTGGCCAGTGCAGTGTGGACAACTAGAAAGGAGGTTATCCTATGCTGGGAAGGTGGTGCCGAAGCTGCCTCACCCCTCAGCTGGGACGCCTCAGTGGGCCACTGTAAAGGTGAAACGTGAGACATATCTGGAGTGTGTCTGGTGTAAACAGGTGCTCAGCAAATGCAGGTTTCCTCTTCTCCTTGACCCACATGGCAATTTGTGGGGGCATGTGATGGGACAGGCACTTCTGCTATCCCATCAATAAGGACACTGAAGACTTCAGAGTGAGGCTTGTCCAGGGTTGTGCGGAAGGTGGGGGGCTGAGCCTCAACTGGAACTGGGTCTTGACTCTGAAGCCGGTGCTTTTCACCCTGTCACCACATTTGCCTGTGAAAACATCCCCTGCCAGTCTGCCTGGCAGTGCCGCCTGGCACACTGCCCTTAGTGTCCATAATCATCACTAGCAGTGGACCCACTGCAGTGTAACCACCGAGTGACTCACAGATACAGGCTACAAAAGCACACTGGTGATGCCCCGTCTCCTTTAGGGGCCCTGCCTCTTCCTGATCCCAGGTGATCCTCACAGACCCCCTCAGGCTGCTGCACAATAGTTAAAAGTGCCAGAAGGGTGGCTTTGTAGCACTTCAGCACTTAATTGTCGTACTTTAAAAAGTAGATTCCCTATGAAAAATCTCAGCTAACATTCACCATTTAAAGTTAATCTTACCAGAAGTGTTCTTGAAATGAATTCTAATTTTCTAAAATGGCAAGATACTTTCTTTTTAAAATCTCGTTATTTTAACACTGCATTGTTAGGTGTGATTTTTGACATCCCAGCAAAGCAAAGCTGCGGTCTTACCAGATGCCATGTAACGCATGATGCATTTTATCGGATCTTATTTTATACAGTATATGCAAGCTTAATATAGATTCTACAGCCCTGGGAACTGTTAGTTTTCAGGACTGCAGAATTACATTGTCTGAGCTCGTGGAGCGAATTCCAGTGTAGAGATTTTAAATAAGTGCATTTTGAAGTCTTAGTATGAGCTTTTTAGCTGAGTAGAAGGCCAGACCCAGACCCCAAGGTCATGAGTTTGATTCCCTCTACCTCCTCCTGTCTCACGAGCTCATCTGCATAGTGTTTATGTGGTGGTGCCTCAGTGCCAACCCTGGGACAGAGGGAGCCTGCTGGAACCAGGGCCACTCAAGGGGAACCAAGCAGTTGCTAGCTGTACTGCGGGGAGGGTAGTTTTCATACAGCCTACAAATTGGTATCACTTGAGAAGCTTCTAAAAAGGTACCCATGATGGGGGCCCAGGGATTCTGATTCAGCTGGTCTAGGCACGGGTGTTTTCACAGCTCCTCACACGCTAATGTGTGGCTGGGCCCACTGGAGGGGAGGTGGTGGAGGGCAGAATTTGCAGTGCTAGGGTTGTTCCGCACTGTGACTGTGGAGAGAAAGCAAAGCCGCCTTCGGCCATGCTGTACTGTTTGCCATTAGGTTTTAGGGCATTGGAGTTTCTTCAACAATGGGTCGTAACATTTTGTTGTTGGTGCTATAAACACGACATTTCAACAAATCAGGCTGATTCTGATACCTAAGATCCACATTTGTTTCCTTACTCTTTAAATTTTATCCAGGAAGGAACCTCTTCTGACAGGCATTACCAGAAATATGCTTGTGTTCACATTAGCAATGAAAACAGGTAGAGAAGGTGTCTATCCGAGGAGAATCAGCAGCGCTTATATATGCTTGGAAGGGTTTTAAGTACGAATAATTTGATATTATATGTGTCTACATGTCTAGTCGGAGGCTTAGTCCCTGTGACGTGGTTCATCCAACTTCTGCACCGAGATTAATGTCAAAACAAAAGAGAGATGATTCTTCTTGAACAGCTCAGCAGTCTGGGAGTCCTCACTGCAGACACCTGCCGGGAACTCAGGCTCTGTGCACCACCGGGCCGTTTCCTTACTGCATCTCTGGCTCATCCTGCACTGCTCCCCTGGAACACATTCCCTCCAGGCCCACGTTTCCACCCGCTTCTTCACAGAAGCCTTCCAGACAGCCCATTGCAAGGACACTTTATTCATTTAACGTGTATGTTCTGCCCAAGCTCTTCTTGGTTTCTAGCTGTCATAGGCTGTGCTTGGGCGTTTCCAGCCTTGGTGACTCTTACCTCCCTCTGCAGGAACTGTCTTCCACTTCTTTGCCAACAGAGGAGGCCCTTAGTAGGTGCTATTGAATTGAATTAAAAGACCAGCCAGAAGATTGACGTGGAGTTTTAATGCTGATGACTTATTTCTGTCACATGAAGATACTGTGTTGGATGGAGGGAAGGGTGATAGAGCAAAGAGAGATGGCAGGCGAGGGTGGCCGGTTTTTTCTTTGAGGAACTTTAATTTGTCAGGTGATAGCTTATAGAAAAAGCATGGTCAGGGTGGTGCCTGTGGCTCAAGGACTGGGGTGCTGGCCCCATATACTGGAGGTGGTGGGTTCAAACTCAGCCCTGACCAAAAACTGCAAAAAAAATTAAAAAAAAAGAAAAAGCATGGTCAGGCCACCAAGGTTGACCAACATGCTTACATAAGTTATTTGTGTTCAGAAATATCAAGCAAAGAAAATGAATTAAATGAGCATTAAGAGATTCTTCTGGCAAGCTCAGCTTCTCTCCTCAGACAGAGGTTGACAGAGGTCAGGCTGTGAAGGCATTTAAACTGAACTAAGAGTTTTAGTTGGGAGTGATAATGTTGCCATATATTGGTGGGTATTAGCCGTTTGTGTTGGGGCTAAGATGTTTTATTATTCAGTGACATTTACTGTGTACCAGCTACTGAGCTGGGCATTTGGGGGCAGTGGCTGAGATGTGGCCCCTGCCTTGCCAGGCTCACAGACTGGTCGGTGGTGAGAGGAGGAGATGTGAGTGGAGAGGAGGGCGAGTGGGAGGACTCATCCCCTCCAGGCTTGTGTCCTCTCCTCCCTGCTGTGCCCTCTCCTGGGCTCTGGCCCCCACGATGGGAGCAACTGATCTTTCTCATCCATCTCTGTCTCTGCCCCATTTCCCGCTTACACACTCTGCTCCTTGGCACAAGACCTCGGAACCAAGTGGTTTGATCTGAGGATAGCATGCCAGGCCCAAGCTAACCTAAAACTGCTGTTGGGCCACGCCATTCCTAAAACTCCCAATTTTTGCATGGAAGATGGGAAGTTGGACTAGGCCAACCACTGAGGGGACTGGGTGGTCCAGACAAGGACTTCTCTCTCCGTACTGTCTAGAAAGCTGCCCTTTGATGTTACAGCAGCCTTGTCTCTGCTGCAGGGCGTGAGCCCTAAGCCCTGACTCCCCAGTTTCAGCTCCAAAGAAGCACCTCTCAGGTGTTAAGACAGTGGAGGTGCCAGGTGTAAATGCTGAACGTGAATGTGGGTGCATCCTCCTTAATCAGAGTTAATGACAGCCAGAGTGGTTTGTGGTGAGTGAAACTGTTAGCCCTGCACATGTGCCCCTCTGACGTCCCCGCTGGGTACAGACGGAGGCATTCAGTGTCCTTGCTGGGTGGCTGATGATAATGGGAGTAGCCTGTGCATTATTTCCCACCTCTTGTCATCTCTCAGAGTGCTGAGCAGATTGCTGCACTGTGTAGGAGTTTCACGGCCACTGAGACCAGCGGCATGGAGGGACCAAGGGATGGCCAGGACCCGCCTCCGAGGCCTCTGGCCCGCCACCTCTCTGATGCAGACCGCCTCCGCAAAGTCATCCAGGAGCTCGTGGACACGGAGAAGTCCTACGTGAAGGTAACGGGAAATGCTGGCCAGCCTTGCCTTTTTGCTGATGGCGAGTCGTGTGTTGGCAGAGGTCCCAGGATCACTTCTGCTCAGGACACCTGCCACCTGTGAGGTAGAGCCTGCTTCCGGCAGCAGTGAATTACTGCAAGGAAGGAAGGGCAGGGGTGAGAGGGAGGAAGAGCTGTGAAGACTTGGAAAAAACCCAGATTCTTAGCTCATTTTGTTACCAAGGTACCTTTCACTATGGAAACAGATGTTCTAGTTTGCCGTGTGCAATCTGTGGGGAGTGCAGACTCCCTTGGTTTAGTGAAGGGGGGCAGAGATCGTTTTAGGTGATGAGGACACCCCACCCTGCCTGACAGTGGTCACCGTGCAGGACAGAGGCCCAGGCTGGGTGTTTGTCCTCACTTGGGAACATTCTCCCCCATTGTTAGGGGGTGGCTGCTGTGTATCTTGAGTACCCAGAGAGTTCATTTATTTATCTTAGAAGCCCCCAGTTAGAGGTTTAAGAAAAATTTCAAGGAGAATACAGGAACCTGGGAAGGCAGAGTCCTTTTGCTGTAAGTATTTGCCGATGCTGTGGAACTATTTTAAGCTCAGTTCACTTGTCAGTGACTGAGGCAGCATGGCACAGGCCAGGCCTGGCTCTGCACAGTCTGGTGGTGTGGCCTGGGAGGGTCCCCTGCGATCCCTCCTGGGGTCTAAGGCAGTCGCCCCGCTGTTGTCTGAGGGCCTCCAGCTCTGACGTGCTGAGTCTGCAGACTGAGGCCTGGCACACATGCAGCTGTTACCTTCTCTCCCCACAAGACACTTCTGAGCTTCCCCTGTGTGAACATCACTGTTGCACCTGGGCTTTACCAAGGCCCTTTACCAAGGCCTTGCTCCTGGGTATCCTGAGAGTTTCCCAAAGTCTGGCTGGGGAGACAGAAAAGGTAGAGAGGTGACAGTTTAGCTCTTTCCCATTGTGCCTTCTCCTGCCTCCTTGTGTGGGGATGAGTGGGCGTCCGGGTGTCTGCCGCGTTTCTGAGTAATCCTGCATATCCACAGCGACCTTTCTCCAGGCAGCTCTGTGAGCTGTGGATGTTTTGAGGCATCAGAGCCCTTCTGATGTCTTGAGCACAAACAGTCATGGAGCTCTCACATGCACAGTCGAGGGCTGACTGGAAGCCCCTTTTTGTCACTTGTTGTACTGAGTATATTGCAGTTCACTGTGACCACCCTGCACTGGAGGCTCATCTCAGTGATATGGGGCAGACGACTGAAATGGGTATCATGAGTAAAGGAGGCAAGAAAGACCGACTCTCCCTTCTCCCTGCAAGAAACGTGCACTTTGTTTCCTTAGGGCCCCATGGGTTGCGGCTCTTTGCCACCCCAGCTCCGCGTGGACCTGCTCTGGCGGTGCAGTAAGTCCTGAGCTGCATTGGCCTGTGCGGGAATGACTGAGCCCCGCCACCCTCTGTCAAAGTCACCAGCACCTGGCACCTCTTGTGATTCACCCCCAACCCCCACTATCTCTTAATTTCCTTTTTGTTGCTGACGTTTGACCTGGAATTTTACCTGTCATCTTTAACTGGATCCTTGCATGCTCCTCAAAATTTTCAGCATTTGTGTGTTCTCGGAGACATAATCTAGCAACATCTCACATCTCCCGTCTCTGCGTGGTTTGCAGTAGAACACAGTGAAGGGGGCAAGGCCAGGGAGGCCTTCTCTGTGAAACCCCGGCAGCATCACAGGCCTGACCTCGCTCTCAGAGCCACACAGAAGGTCCTGGGGGCGCTTTGGACTTTACAAAGCTCTCTGGGACTTCAATCTCCCTCTTGTAAAGTGGGGAAGTCATTGTAGTTGACTTTATAGTCAAATATTTTGAGTATCTTAGGACTCAAAATTCATTACAATAAATGAAACAAGAAATCTCATATCCTGGTCTTGGCTTCAAATTATTAAATTAGCAAAAAACTTTAATGAGTTTTGTAAATATCCTCAACTCTCCCTCAACTGTTGGAGCCTCATTTACTAGAAACGCAAATAGGGCTCAGATTCCAAACATTCTACCTGCTACTGTTTGGACATTTTTCTTACATTTGAATTTGGGAATTTGAGATTCTGCTAATGTTGAGGAGCCCTCCAGGTCTCGCCTTGTCCCTCCTAGCTCCACGTTGGAGCTGCTGCTGTGTTCCTGGTGCAGAGGAGAAAGCCAGGCATTGGGGTCACACCTGACAGTGGTGCCTTCCCAGATCTCACCTCCCTCCTCTGCGGTGGCCTAAAGAAAGTGTCTGTTCCTGCCAAGGAGACACTTAACTAACAGAATGAGTGACCTGTAAGATGTGGACTCCACCTGTTGCTCCGATTGTGGTATTAACCTCTTTGAAGGAGCTGAGCAATAATAACCTCTTTAGCATCAAGAATGTGAACAAGACATAAACTTCCTTTTACCTAATGAGAGTCTTTGGAGCTGCTGCCAGGGTTGCTGGAGTCTCGGGGGTATTTCAGAGATGCAAGTGTTAAAGAGACTTTGCTCTTTTGTCTTGCAGGATCTGAGCTGCCTCTTTGAATTATACTTGGAGCCACTTCAGAGTGAGACTTTTCTTACCCAAGATGAGGTAAATAAATCCCCATCCTTCTGTCCACTGGTCCACAGATTCGCCTCCCTTGGCCTTTCAGCAGACTTCCTAGGAGAGTATCTCTCTTGATCCCAGAAGAACATCTAAGACTTTCAGGACTCCTGAGAGTCCCAGGCCGGGGCTCCTCCTGAGGCATTTATGTGGCCTCTGCAGCAAAAGCTTTACAAAGGCAGGAAGGTCATGCTGTTTATGTAGAAGAGGGTGTGGCCAAAGAGAACTTATCCAGATGTGTTTTACATGTTAAGTCACATAATTAGTTCTGATATCCATTTTCCCCAGTTTGAATTCTTAAAGAATTTTACTCCTTGTGAGAAGACTTTAAAAGTTATTCTAGGAACATAGAATTGTAGGGGCTGGAAGAATGAGATGTTCTATGTATAAACTTGTATCCCGTAACGAATATGCTGTCTTCTAAAGGATTTACTGGTCTACTTGCTGGTGACTACCTTCTTTATGATTTCGCTGTGGGCCTGAGAGTTTGCGTGGTACCTAGGTCTTCCCAGCTAATACCCATTTTTAAATTCTGATCTTCATGTAGATGGAGTCACTTTTTGGAAGTTTGCCAGAGATGCTTGAGTTTCAAAAGGTGTTTCTGGAGACTCTGGAGGATGGGATTTCAGCAGCATCTGACTTTAACATACTGGAAACGCCTTCACAGTTCAGAGTGAGTATTTAGGCTTAAAGCAAAAATAGGTGGACATGGGGCCAAATTCTCCCTTGCAAAAAGGTTTGTCGTCCCTTGATTTGGCCAAGATAACTTTAGAGCTTCCATTCCACTGTGTTGTCCTCTGACAGCAGACAAGAAGGGTACGTTTTGTTTTTCCTGGTGGAAATACTGTGCTAGTCAGGAGTCTGGGCCACCGCGCCAGCCTGGGTGTTGGCTGTGCACGAGCTCTTCACTCCCCTTTTCCGAAGGGGATCTGCGGCGGCTGCTTCTGAGGCGAGAGCATCTACCCTACATCTGATTCTTCATCTCTTTGGCCACATGAACCTGGGATGAGGAGTGCAGGTCTCAGATTGCCCTGAGGGAGCCCTCTCTTAAATGCAGCACTGGTGTAAGTGCCAGTGCAGGGCAGGAAGCCTTCCAGGGAAGAAAAGGTGGACGGCAGTAGCAAGGGGACCCAAACGATACGGACAGCATCATTTGGCCCAAGTAGCCGAGAGTCACCTTCATTAATCAGCTTCTCAGATCGTTTATATCCCAATTGTACTTTTTAAAACCTTCCTTTCTGGTCCTTTGTGGTACAGTGTCGTAGCTTCTGCTGCCAAAAACTTACCAGTCAAGCTAAGACCTGCCAGGGGAAGGCCGGGGCTGCTCCCTGTGTGGCTGTAGTAGCCTGTACATCTCTGAGGCATCCGTGGGGTCTAACAAAGGCCACAGAGCCGTCAGATGCCAGGCCATGGGCCCACACATGTTCATCGAACCGTGTCTGATCTGACGTTCCCCTCTCCTCTCCTAGAAATTACTGTTTTCCCTTGGAGGCTCTTTCCTTTATTATGCGGACCACTTTAAACTGTACAGCGGATTCTGTGCTAACCATATTAAAGTACAGAAGGTTCTAGAGCGAGGTAAGTTGCTCATGCCTTGTATAGCTGTGCTTTTTGTATTTTTAACTGTTCTTGAAGGGTAAACCTGTATTTAACAAGGAGGGGTAAGTACAATTTTGATGCGTTATGCTCCATTCTTGACCTTGAAAGTAGCAGACAGATATTGAAGGGGAAGAGTCCCATTTTTTCAGTTTCCTGGCAGCAGTGAGCACCAGTGGCTGAGGGTGGAGCTGCTGCACGGCCACCGTCACTCTGCTGTTAAATCACATCGGGATTACTTACCTCTTGCTCAGTTACTTTCTCCAAAAACTTGGCAGCTCTATGCCCTGCTAGGGGTGGAAAGAAGTGCCTGACACCTTGGTATTTCCCTCATTCAATTCAGTTCTTCAAGCTAAGGAGCTACTTACTGTAAATAACCCACCACCACTATACATACAAGAAGTATGTTTATGAAAATTAAAGTGTCTTTGGTGGAACTGAGAACTCTTTTTCCAGAGGTTGCTCTTCATGTTCCCTTGTCTGTGCTGCCATGGAGGGCGTGAAGCAGTGTGAACAGAGTGTTAATCCATCCCTACCGACGCAGCTGTGCCCTTTAGTTTTAATCCAGAACTTCACAGTATCCCAGGAGGAAAGTCTCATGTTAAAAAAGTGGAGCTTCAGGGTGCTTCAAGTTAACAAAATCCAGCCCAAATCCACCATTTCTGGTTGCTTTCAACAGAGGTCTGACCCCACTGGTAGTTCCTTCTCGTGGTAGCTGAAGGAAAGCCTGCCACTGGTTTGCTCAGGTCCTCCTTGGTCAAGATGAAGGGTCATTCATACTCCTCTGGGTCTGGTAATCACATTTACAATGGTGCCACATTTCTGTAGGCTACAGCTTTTGCCCTGATAATAGAAACCCCAAAGAGGTGTATTTCTTTCATATCAGCTGCATTTCCAACAGCTGTACAACCAGCCAACTGCCGGAATCCAGAGTGGCAGCTGGTGTCCCCATTGTCACTCACGCTGAATGAGCCTAGATTCCTGTACAGGCCTTTGTGGTGCTCAGATACTGAACAGGGGGCTGGTTTTCACTGCCAGAGAGGGTCCTGAAGCCACCTGGGAGGATGCGGTTGTGGCACCTGGTGCAAAGAGCTCATGTAGCTAAAATTGTGGAGGTGAAATAATAAATCATCCTATTTTAAGGGGAAAAAGACACTGCTTTTCAAAGAACCCTTCAATGTATAGAACAAGGACAAGTAACAACCTGTTCTAGTGGGAACAATACTGGTTTACTTTCTGTATGACTCTTGTGTGACATGGTGCAGGCTCTGTGTAACAGTTTTGTGGCTTTACAAATTGTTTGAAACTCACTTTTTAGGTGGCATATGGCAATCTCCCTCATGGGTATGCACAAAATATGTCTTTAGAGCCAGGCCTTCCTACATTCTGAGTTGGTGAGACTCTGGTGTATGGACTGAATTCCATCCTGTAAGCTCTCAGGGCTTGAGGTATTTGTCAGTGCTGTGACGCCGATCCTGCACTGACAGCCGAGCACCTGACCCCCTGATGAGCTGGGGATTTTATTAATGATTGGCATTAGGAGGACTGTGAAAGGGACGCTGTGTGACTGATAACAGAGAAAAGAAGAATTTAATTTATCCCCGATCTTCTAAGAGTCTTTTCTCCATCCGCTTATAGCTAAAACTGACAAAGCCTTCAAGGCATTTCTGGATGCCCGGAACCCCACCAAGCAGCACTCCTCCACGCTGGAGTCCTACCTCATCAAGCCAGTGCAGAGGGTGCTCAAGTACCCCCTGCTGCTCAAGGAGCTGGTGTCCCTGACGGACCATGAGAGTGAGGAGCACTATCACCTGACAGGTGAAGCCTCGCACCTGCCGCGGGGAGGGAGGGAGCGGCAGGTGCCCGGGGCCCATGAACTCGCCTGTTTCTGCCAGGGGCACCTTCTGCATCATTTTCTGTTCTGCAAACCGTTCATCTTAGATTTAATTTTAATATGTGAAAACAGCTGGATACATGGCTGTTCCTGTAGAGTCTACAGGACACTGGGTAAACGTTACCTACCTGGAGTAGCCTCTAACCCCTCTGGAGGGAGGATCCCCCCTTCACGGCTGGCACTGAGCACCAGGCTGTCTTACTGTCACCTGCTGCAGCTTTGTGGCGGCTGTTGCTGCTGCTGCTGCTGCTGGTCTGATTTGCCAGCAAGGCTCCACCTTGTGGGGATTTCTGGGCAGAGCTCGGCCCTGAAAGCAAACTCCCAACCACAGAGGATGCTTTAAAGTTGATGCTGAGGTGTTACTGTCTGTAACCTGGAAAATCACTGACCTAAGACACAATTTGTTGAAAACACAAAGCCTTGTGTGGATGGACAGTAACTAGAGTATCTTTTTGTTTTTTTGTGGTTTTTTTTGCAGTTTTTGGCCGGGGATGGGTTTGAACCCACCACTTCCAACAATATGGGGCCGGTGCCCTATTCCTTTGGGCCACAGGTGCTGCCTGTAACTAGAATATCTGTAAAGAGATGCTTCCTTTGGATTAGAGAGAAACAGTGGCTTGTTCTCCATACATCACAAACTAGGAGGGCAGGTTAAACCTTAAGTCAGGGGTCCTCAAACTTTTTAAACAGGGGCCTAGTTCACTGTCCTTCAGACCGTTGGAGGGCCAGACTGTGGGCCCTGGGACGAGTCAGCTGCTAAGCAGGACAGGCAGCAGGGGCAAAAACACCTGGTGGGCTGGATAAATGTCCTAGGTGGGCCATATGGGGCCTGCAGCTATAGTTTGTGGATGCCTGCAAAAATTCCTGGGGAGAGAAACAGACTTATAAACACATTTTAGTACCACTGAATAACAGATACTGGGAAGAGTATAAATTAAAGTTGCTCTTTTTCCATGACCAGCATTCTGTGGTATCGTAAGCAATGGGAATTTTTATATAGGACAGCAAAAGATACAAGTTATGTTCAGCATTCAGACTGTATAAAAATCTCATTTTTCAAAAGGGCTCTGACCACCAAAACCTTTCACACTTCTCTGTGGACTGAATTAAAATACTGAACCAAGAAAATCATGTACAAAAAATACTGAATTAGGGAGGTGACCTGAAATTTTTTTTTGACTGTGCCAAAATCATTTTGTCCATCATATGGCATTATAGAAAGTTACAAACACTGTGTACAAATGCTCACAGTTGATCTGTCACTCATTTACAGGGGCATTTGTACCATCAGTTTGTACCACTTGGGCCCCAGTTCCCAGGACAAGAGGCAAAACTGGAGAGTTGGAGCCTTGGGGCCAGTCTGGGGTTTAAATTCTGTCTCTGCCCCTTTTTGTCCTCTCTGGAACTCTGGCAGAATACCCTGCACCTCGGTTTCCTCATCTGTAAAATGGGAATGATTAGTCATTGAGTTACTATGGGGATTAAATGAGATTATTTGTGTAAACCACCTGTTGTCACACCTGCCAGTTAGGAAGTGCTCGGTAAGTGTTAGCCGTTATTATTAGTGATGATTTTCACTTACGCTCTGCCCTATTTGCAAGAGGCTGCAAGGTGGAAGGTAATTTCACTGTTCTTTGTTATAATGGCCAGATTACAACAGGCTGCAGTGAGTACTGGTCCCACGTCCTGGCTTGAATCTTGAGTCCTTTCATGACTGCCGTTGGGTGGGATTTAAAGCAAACAAATTACTAAATGAACTTGATTTCGTGTTTTGCAGAAGCACTAAAGGCAATGGAAAAAGTAGCGAGCCACATCAACGAGATGCAGAAGATCTATGAGGACTATGGGACCGTGTTCGACCAGCTGGTCGCCGAGCAGAGCGGGACAGAGAAGGAGGTCAGGGAGGGCCTGGGCTGGGTGGGCAGGTGGCCTTTTGGAGTAGGCTGCCCCATCAGGGCTTTCCAAGAGGAGAAGATACCTAAAAGTGTCTTTATATTGATGCGCACAGCACAGTAAACGACACAATTTACATGTAACATAAAATTCATCACATTGGTTTAAAAATGTAACCTTATGATGACACTGTGCAAGGGAACAAGAAGTGCCCCTGAGCCTCTCCCCTGTTCCCTCTCCATTCCTGGGGGGCGCGAGGTATGACAGAACCCAGGGCTCGGCTGGGACGTTCTGAGGACTCTAGAGCTGGCAGAGGGCTGGAGAAAGGAGATGGGAACCAGATGTGGACAGAGTCTAGGGCTTTTCCTCTTTTCGGATCAAACACTGGGCATTACCTGCTTACTTATCAAACTAGAACAAGTGGGATTTGATGTCTATATTGTTCTTCTTTGTCCAGTTGTTCAGTGTACAATCTTGCACTTTTAAAGCCTACGAAGAGGAGGCAACGTAGTCTTAAGTAGAAAAAGGCAAGAGCAGGAAAGAGCCAGAGTTCAATTTTTCTTTATGTTCAGTTTCAATATTGGTACTTTTTTTTTTCTTGAGATAGTCTCACTCTGTTGCCCTAGGTAGAAACTGTGGAGTAATAGCTCACAGCAACCTCAAAGTCTCAGGCCCAAGCAATCCTCTTGCCTTCGGCCTCCTGAGTAACTGGGACTGCAGGTGCCCACCGCAATGTTTGGCTAGTTTTTCTATTTTTAGTAGAGACCAGGTCTCACCGTTGCTCAGGATGGTCTCAACTCCTGAACTCAAGCAGTCTCCCTACCTTGGAGTCCCAGAGTGCTAGGAGTATGGTGTGAGCCACTGCGCTCGGCCCAATATTACTACATTTTATTAGCAACCCTAATAAAAGGGGGCAGTGAATGTACTAGATCCTGTAGTAAAAGTTAAAGTCACTCTGGCGGAACAAGGACACTGCAGCGGCATTACTGTCACAGAAGTAGAGTGTGTGGGTGTCTTGCCTGCAAGGGTGTGTGCTGGAGCAGGACGCCTCCACTTTTATGTTGTTTATCATTCTGGGGCTTAGCTTCTATTGAAACCTCACTACTTAAGGCCCCATGTTTAAGGGATGTACTTGCACATTAGCACTGACGACATATATGCGTATGTAATTCACTATCTTATGCAAGACTGTCCTCCCCTGGGCGTCCACATCCTCTTCACCTCCTGTTTTTGACACTCTAGGTAACAGAACTTTCAATGGGAGAACTTCTGATGCACTCGACGGTTTCCTGGTTGAATCCATTTCTGTCTCTAGGAAAAGCCAGAAAGGACCTTGAGCTCACAGTATTTGGTTAGTATTCCACTCAAAAGAATGTTAACTTAAAAGAGGCCGGCAGGGAAGAAGGACATCCCTGACCCATCAGTGCAGGGAGCTCGTAGGTTCTGGAAGGAGTTAGACAAATTGCTGTAATGGCTGTGACTTAACACAGCCGCCTGCCACTATTTAAAACTCCACGGCTCTGCGTGCTCGTTATCTTGTTCTCCCTTCTGGTGCCTGGCTCAGGCCAAGTATTACAGGAACAAATCTCCTGGGCTATTTTGAAACCTATCTTAATAGTCTGCTGCATTTCAAGACGTCTCAATTCTGAGAGTCTGGAGAGCAAGTGACAGTATACTGTCACTGAGATGAGCACAGTGTCCTTAGCTTTCAGTAAAATGAATAAACAAACAAACAAAAAAGCACATTTAAAAAGCGAGGCTGTACTTCCGATAATAGCTTTTAAGTAAGCAGGTATTTCTGCACAGTTCACAGATGAACAAAAGGGAAGTGCCATTTATTCACTTGTGTGTTAGCACAGTGGGGTCTTAGAGATCCATGAATTTAAAGAGCTTTGTTCTACTAGAACATTCAGCTTTAGTTTAATCTTGGAAGAATTTGTATTAAACAAGAAGACTTTTCTTTCTCTTTTCTTCCTTAGTTTTTAAGAGAGCTGTCATATTGGTTTATAAAGAAAACTGCAAACTGAAAAAGAAACTGGTAAGAATTAATTTTAATTAAAGCTACCTTCACCCGTCATCTTCCTATTAGAGTTGAATTGCAAAGCCCAGTAAGCACCAAGTCTGAGGGTCACTAACAAGTCACATACCCCATGAAAGACATGTTTTAAAAGATGTAGACACCCATGTAAGGGCCTTCATACAAAATCTGCTTTGATATCCCTGAAAATGGTCCTTGTTGGTTCCATACTGTGATTTAAAGTGCCTTTCACCTTCACACACACACCCCAACAACAAAGCTTGGTCTAAGCCCTTTCACCCTTTAGACTTGACATGAGGACATGGAAGACTTAGTTTCCATTCTTGCTTAGAGACCCAGAACTCTGCTCCCAAACTCCAACTCCAGCCTCCCCCCACTGAGCACTGGGAACTCAGTGTAAACCTGACTCATCTCTGTGCCCTGAACGCCCACCCCGCTGCTCAGAGCCCCGCACACAGGGACGTAAGCTTCCCTTCCCTGCACACGAGTCCTCCCGCCCCAGAGCTTCCTTTAATGCCTTTCTTGGTTGGCCTTCATGTTGCAGCCCTCGAATTCCCGGCCTGCACACAACTCTGCTGACTTGGACCCATTTAAATTCCGCTGGTTGATCCCTATCTCCGCACTCCAAGTCCGGCTGGGGAATACAGCAGGTAACTATTCTGTTTTGGCCCAGACAAAGCATTTTAAGAGACTTATTGGAATTGTGGAATGAAGAAGTAGGAAAGGACTGTGGTATAGTTTTTAGTGTCTTTTGTAGGCAAAGAAATGAGACAAGAGAAGTTGCTGTGATGTTTCTTTGCAGAATTTTGGGAGGAACTAAATGCCAGTGGGTGGCTTTTCTTTGCCAAATGCTTCTCTACTGTTTCCTTATTTTTCCCATACACAGTTCTCAAAACAGTGTTAAACAGCGGTCCCTAAATTTACACTTTTATGAATTTAGAACACACTAGAATTCCTTAAGTTTAGGTAGTACTGCAAGTGATACAAAAACAAATAAATCTTTGACCCTGGAAAATGTTGAGATTTGTCCAGTGCTCAGAACCGTGCCAGAAGGGCCAGCAGGCTAAGGCATGCAGTGACGTTCTGGGCCCGTTTAATTCCTGTTGTCAGTGGGTGGTCCCTGCACACCTCCTTTGCCCCAGCACATCCCACTGTTTCTTGCAGGGAACAGCCAAAACTGCAAAGAAGGGTGACAAGTAGGATCCCTTTAACCTCTTTCCCAGAGAAATGGGGTCCAGAGGTAGGAAGAAAGCAGGTACAGTTCATCTAACTATTTGTGAAGATCGCATGTAGAATGAGCCACAGAAGGAAATGATGAAAGTCAGGTTTGGGAATGTATGACTTTTTAAATTGTTGAGTTTTACACTTCACAAACCACAGTATTTTTTTTTTTTCTGAGATGGAGTTTCAAGCTGTTACCCTGAGTGCGGTGACATCACAGCTTACAGCAACCTCAAACCCTTGGGCTTAAAAGATTCTTTTGCCTCAGTCTCCCAAGTCGCTGGGAGTACAAGTGCCTACCACAACGTCCGGCTATGTTTTTGTTGCAATTGTCATTGTTGTTTTAGCAGGCCCTGGCCGGTTCGAACCCGCCAACCTCAGTGTTATGTGGCCGGCGCCCTACCCACTGAGCTACGCGGGTACGGCCCAAACCACAGTATTTTTGACAGTTGTAGACTCTTGTTTCCTTTTTTCTTTTACACAGGGACAGAAAATAATTCCCTATGGGAACTAATCCACACGAAGTCAGAAGTAGAAGGACGGCCAGAAACCATCTTTCAGCTGTGCTGCAGGTATCACTGACTTTTAAAAATTAAAACCAATGAAAATAAGAGACAATTATGTCTTTTAAGATAAGTTTGCTTTTAGTGCCCTTCTGAATTTTGATGACATCTTATCTATTCCCCCGGCCCCTCAGAGGTAACTGAGGCTCAAGCAGGAGAGCACACTGATTAAATGAATACGTATCCAAATTGTAGAAGGGTTGGTTTACCTCCTTTCGTGGGGAGAGCTGGTGCACGGGTTGGTGGCTGGAGGGCAGCCTGCCTGGTGTGGCAAAGCAGCGATGCGCCACAGGAGCACAAGAGGGCGGGGACGGGCGCCAACCAGCACTGTGCAGACGGCGCTGTTCTCTGCCCCCCAGTGACAGCGAGAGCAAGACCAGCATGGTGAAGGTGATTCGTTCCATTCTGAGGGAGAACTTCAGGCGCCACATAAAGTGTGAATTACCACTGGAGAAAACATGTAAGGATCGCTTGGTGCCTCTTAAGAACCGAGTTCCTGTTTCAGCCAAATTAGGTGAGAATTTTGCTAGCCTTGTGTTTATTCAAGAAAACATTATGAGCTTCCCAAAAAGGATCGATGCTTTCGTATTACAGCTGTGAGTCATCACTTTGTAAACCATCAGGGGTAACTTCATTTCCTTTTAAGAGACCTAAACATGCCTCTTATTCCCAGACATTACTTTATAAAATATAACCACCCCAACCCCAAGTTCCTCCTCTGACCACCAGCTGACATAGTCCAGACTTACAACCTTATTTGTTTCTTCCACTAAGATGTACATGAGTCCAGGGACTTTGTCTTACTCACTTATTCTCAGTGCTCAGAACCGTACCAGGCAGCTGGAAAGTCAACACTTAATTAAGATCAAGAAATCTACCCTGTATGGTCCCCAGCCTCTGATGGTTCCACTTACGACTTTGTGACTTTACCACAGTGTGAAGCAAAGCACCAATTCAGTGGAAACCACACTGTTGGTGCCCATATGACCATTCTTTTTTAACTTGTAATACATTTTCAAAAAATCACATGAGATATTCAACGCTTTAACAGGCTTTGTGCTAGATGACTTAGCCCAGCTGCAGGCAAATTTAATAAGCGTTCTGCACTCTCACGGTAGGCGAGGCTAAGCTATGCTGTTCCATAGGTGTATTAAAGGCATTTTCGACTTTGAATATTTTCATTACAATGGGTTTACTGGGATGTTAAGGAGCATCTGTATACTCATTGTTACCCAGTCAATAAGTTAGCAGGTAAACAGTCCAGATCACACTATTTTTTTTTTTTTTTGTATCAAACACATTTATTCTTAAAGTGAGAAGCTCATAAAGGATAGAGGAGTGAAATATTTACAGTGACAAATCGTGGATGCTAGCCAGACCTCAGGTACTGTCACAGCCTTACCCCAGTAGTGTTTTCCAGCATGGTACATCACACGTGTTAAGACCAACTGCACTCTCCTGACATCTCTCGGCAGACGTGCACAGTAATAGAAGCAAATGCTCTGGGGCTCTGCTTGTTAAACTTTCTGCATGTATGTAAAATTTCAGCCTCGGTTTTTCACATTAACTATTTTATTATCCTTGTTCATTTTGTGTCTTAGAAAATGTACAACTTCTTTTCAAATCAGTTTGACCTGTTCAGATTTACTGTGTATTTTCTTCATTGTCAAAATAAGCTGGCTGTCGAAAATTATGCGCTGCTTTGTTCCGTAGAAACATAGAAAGGGAGTTGCCTTTTCCTTCCAATCCAAGAGAATGGACTTAGACACACATGTAAATGATTAAACATCCATAGTGTCAGGCCTCAGAGTTGGTTAGAAATCCCAGCAGAGGCCGTTCAGAGATAGAAAGACCACTTTTCTACTTTTAATTGAGCAACAAGGGAAAAAAAAACAAGGTGAAAAGGTTTGTGTAGAAATATGGTATAACCTTGACTATCAAATCACAGAGTATTTTAGTGAAAGAAAGGGGCCTGGGATTAAACATTAATTTTCAATTTACTCATTGGCCAAAACAAAAAAATTAAAGCCCTTAGACAAGTTTCTAATTTCAGCTAAATAACTGAGTTCCAGTAATCTAAAAATGCTGACTCCTCCAACTTAATTTTAAATAAACATAAGTCAAAAATGTCCCTGCTTGCACTACCTACACATTTGGCCTCTGTACCAGGACAGTTGGTAACTGAAGTCAGATCATAAAATAAAACCTCAATTCAGATTTATATCTTAGAACCTACAAAGCAAAAGTTTTATAGGGCATAACCTTTCTCTGTATCACAAGGGAAATGTCCTTTCCTCACTGCAGCTTCCTCCAGGTCTTTGAAAGTCCTCAAGAATTCCTCCAGCAGCGAGTGGACCCACGAGACGGGCAAGGGCAACTCGCTGGACTCGGACGAGTGCAGCCTGAGCAGCAGCACCCAGAGCAGCGGCTGCCACACGGCCGAGAGCAGGCAGGACTCCAAGAGCACGTCTCCCGGGAAATACCCTCCCTCTGGCCTGGCAGACCTTGTGGACAATCTCATCAAAGAGAGCGATATTCTGAGTGATGAAGATGACGACTACCATCAGACTCTGAAACGGGCCAGCCCTACCAAAGACATCGAGATTCAGTTCCAGAGGCTGAGAATCTCTGAGGACCCTGACGCTCATCCCCCAGCCGAGCCACAGCCTGGCACCGAGGCAGGTGAGGGTCGGAAAGGAGGGGAGCAGCCTAGACTGGTCCGCGGGCACTTCTGCCCCATTAAACGAAAAGCAAACAGTACCAAGAGGGACAGAGGAACTCTGCTCAAGGCACAGATTCGTCACCAGTCCCTCGACAGTCATTCGGAAAATGCCAACATGGATCTAAATTCTGTTCTAGAGCGAGAATTCAGTGTCCAGAGTTTAACATCGGTTGTCAATGAGGATTGTTTTTATGAAACAGAGAGCCACGGAAAGTCATAGTACAGTCCAATCTAGATATGGGTTAAGTTGCTCATTTTACTTTTAAACTTGTGCAAAAGTGGAAAGTGCAGAAAAACTATTCATCATTATTGGGTTTTGTACAGTATACATTTTCCCACAAAATAGTTGTAAAGATTTAAGTTATTTTAATTTATTATGGATCAGAAAACTAGGTGACAGAACTGTTCAGAATCTGTAAATTAGTTTACAACCCTTTTGAGCAGGTATCAAAACGATTTAGAATCCTTAAAATTACATTCTAATTATTTTAAGTTATGTGGAAAAAGTAAGGCTGGGTAAGTTGTGATTAATAATTTTTAAAAGGGTCATTTTTTTCAATTCTCTGGGCATTTTTTTTGAGCTGTTAGTTTTTGCTTTATTTAAAGCATATTTAAATTATTTTAATGTGGTTTAGGGGCAAAATGTGTAGATACTTCATTTTTGTAAGGTTGTACTAGATGCTGTTTATACTAAACCAGTCATTCCTATGCAGTAAATATATTAAAGAGAGCTTGTACTGTACCTTATTTGATGATATTTATTTTCTCTACCAAGCTGTACAGTAAAAGGAAAATAAGTTGCATCTGGTTATTGGTATTTTTATTGTCATTCTGTAATGATGAAAGTGTACTCCCATAAAAAGTGCCACACTGTGCAAATCAACTCCTGGCAGGCTGCTGTCCCCCACACAGGGGCAGCTAGACTCTGTGACTCTCCTCTTCGTCTGTTTCCTGAATATTATGCTTCCTTTGCTTGAGTTCATCTCTGAAATTATACGCAAAGAGGTTCGGGTCTTCATCACACATTCTCCTGTACACATCACAGAGACTCTTAAAGTGCAAGATGGAGAGCTGGCTGGGCCGCAGCGTGGGGTCCACGTCCGCCCACTGTAACAACCTGCCCGTGCTTCCTATGCGCTGGGCTTCAGGGAATAGCATTCTGGGGGAAGAGAGAAATTCTGATAATGATGACACTTCTTCTCCCTTCATTTGAAAATGACATGGTTCCTGACAACGACACTTGAGGGAGTGGCATCTTTGGCTACAACACAGGGCAGCAGGTATGAGGCCCCTGGAGGTGGTTCTAACCTGGCTTGTAAGGTGTGTGCACAGGGAAAGATGTTCCGAAGCTGACTCGATGCATGTATCTCTAAAGGAAGTTTAAAGTCACATCTGCCCAGCTGTATTCTTAGGGGAAGTACAAGCTTGATTTGCCTTATTTTGATATGTTCATGTATAATTTAGTGTGTCATTTTGAGGTTCGTGAGGTGTTCACGAACTTTATGGCCACCCTGTAGGTATCATTCCTCTGACATATCTCTAGTTTTGTTACTCTATCATTCTTTCCTGTAAAGTTAGAAAACAATTGATACTAAAATACAACTAGTTATGTCCTCTTTAAGATATTTCTGAAGCATCTTTAAAACTGATTTCGAATACAGTATGTCACCCTCAGTAGAGTGCTTTGGCATCGTAGCAACCTCAAAGTACTAGGCTTAAGTGATTCTCTTGCCTCAACCTCCCAGCAGCTGGGACTACAGGTGCCTGTGACAATGCCCAGGTGTTTTTGTTGTTGTTGTAGTTGTTTAGCAGGCCCTGGCCAGGTTCGAACCTGCCAGCCCCGGTCCATGTGGCTAAAGCCCAAACCACTGAGCTACAGTATGTATTTAAAATGTCATCTAACAAAACAAATCACTGTTTTAAAACGAATAGCAAAACAGTGAAATTTTGCAGTTACTCCTTGATTTATTTTCTTCTCTGAAGTCTCAGAAGCACCAGAGTTCATTCCAAGGCTAGGACGTTGTCATGGCAGTGCAGACAGTGTTTAGTACAAGCTGATGGTCCTCTTAGCAAGGAACTGCATGACCCTTCCCTGACAGTGTGAGCGCATGCAATCTGAGTTCAGCTGCATGCAAGGGGGGCTTGATGATGGTTTCTAGTACCTGGGAACGATCTGTAGCGTGGTGTGACTGAAGGACACCAGCAGGTCAAAGCGGGTCACTCTACCTGAGCCCTACTTCTACAGAGGACTGTGTGTAACAGAGATGAACAGGGCCCAGGGCTTAGTGCGGGGGTTGCCTTGGAAACATCAGGGCCAGCTCTAGGCTCAGGCCAAGTCCAGTACTTCCGAAAGGAGGATATACATTTTGTTTCCCCTCACGAATCAGGGTGACTATGCACAGCTGTCCAAGTTGAGCCCTGCGTGGAGGGTGTCCTACTAGCGGGCAGCATGCCCTGGCTGGGGCTGCAGAGTCCGAGGGGGTGCCTTTATTCTGTTGAGCACCGTGACGGCCAATGGCATCTTTGTCACCAGCTCTGCATCTTAAATCACGGCTGGAGCAGCAGGCACTACTGGTTAGGTGGGAATACTGGCTTAATTACAGTCACCAAGTGGCGGGCTGAGGAGTGAACATCGACCAATCTGAAACCCTCAAGAACGAGTTCTATGGACGGCAGGGGTTCCAGGGGGCAGCCACCTCGCCAAATCTGAGTAGTGTCATGTGCTACCGGGCACTTCACACCACCAGAAAGAATTAAGACGAAGCTATGTACGGAGCTTTTAGAAAATGAGAAAAATGTGCCTGTAAACCTGAGCCTCTTTAAATAGCTTAACCTTGACTATATTAGATGGAAATCTTTTCAAAATACACACTTTCCTGCCTCCTTAAACAGATAACTGGGCCTAACTATGTTCTTGACTCTCACTAGATATGCTGTATCACTGGGGTCACTTTGGCTCCCCCAGCTCCAGGCCAGCGGACCCTGCACCATAAGCTTGGCCTTGTTTTCTGAAGATGCCCACCTGCCTTTGCGGCGTGGCCACGCCCTGTCAATGAAAACCCCAGTACAGGGCCATCTGCACCTGCACAGTCACCAGTTTTAGGCTGCACTTTTGACAAAACCAGCCTCTAAGTGCCCCCTGAGGTTATGCCAAGCAAGGCTTTGCTTTTCCTCAGTGGCAGTCAAACTCTGCTCATCACAGGATTTGAAGGAAGGGTGATATTCACAGATAGCCTTATGAATCATGAAAACAAAGGAATTAATCTTGAAAAGTGACTGAGGATTTTATGAAAACCACCACCAAAAGGAAAAGGACCTTCTTACCCGAGCCCTCGGTGGCAGTATTTCCTTCGGAACTGGAACGCGTTCTGAACGACCTTCTCCACCAGCTTGAACGGCTGCTCTATCTTGGGCTGTATCAAGGGGGTGAAGTGCACCACGCCCACGTCCACCTTCACAAGAAGCAGACACAGGTCACTGTGCGGCCTTACCTGACCATTAGTTTATCTTTGTGAACACAGAGGGTGGGCTGCTGTGATCGTGGCTTTTATAAACAAACCTGTCCCTACGCTTCAGTTTCAGCCCCTCCCGGCATGTCCCATGTTGGGTTCGAGACGGCGCAGAGAAATCACAGCTGCTTCGTCTGTACTGCACTGCCACCCCGACCTGAGCTTGCTCATCACTTAATTTTAAAGTGCATTTTTACAAGGGCCTTTTAAAATCAATCCAAATAATCGTTAAAGTCAGTAGGCAGATGACAGCACTAGGGTATTTCAGCTGGCTCTGGATGAGTGAAGGAGCCGAGGCAGCAGCTCTCACTATTAGGAGGATGTCAGGACAGAGAGGAGGCAGGCGGCCCCAGGGACCACTTAGCACTCAGCTCCCCAGAAAGCACATCAATTAGGACACCACGTATTTTGGGTTGACGATGATTAATCAGCAGGACTGAATTCACCAGCAGGGACGGCACAGCCACATGACTTTCTGGTGGCAACTTTACATGTCCCAGAAGGCGCAGGCAGGATTGAAACTGAAAATGGAGCCACCAAAAAATGACATTGTTTTGATAGTGTTTAGGTTGCTAACAGCTGTGGAGAATCTTTATCAGCAGATAAAACTTTTCAGGCACATCTGAGATGAGATTTATACCCCGTCTTATTCTGTAAACGGTCTCATGGTGATTTGCAAGGATACGTTCAAGGTAACAAAGGAAAAATATTGAAAGTAAAGACAAGGGAGAAATAGAGTCACTGCCCACACGGAAGTGCTGACAGAGGGTTGTGGGCTAGGAGACCGAAGTCTCTCCATAACGGACAAAATCATCAGTCTTGAGAACGGCTCAAGTTGCTACTTAGGATGGACCCGGCTGAGAAAGCAGTGGAGCAGGCCACAGTGCTGCCCTCCTGAATCTTCCCTCTCGGGAGGACTTGCTTCTAAAGATCCTGAGCTGCATCGCTCCTCACAAATGGCCTGTAATATATGATGATAGGAAGGTTGTTTGGTTTTTAGAGTAGAGGAAAGGTAACTATTTAATGTGGGACTTGGTGGACAAGAAAAGTGACAAGGACGGACGATGTGCTTAGCCTCCACGGCCTGCACGGGCACTAGGAGGAGCTGGCGGGGTGTCTCCCCAGAGTCTGACCTCCCTGCTGGTCAGCTGACCCATCAGACCCACCCCCCCACTTCCCTGAATAATCCCTGAGCCTGGCCCCCACAGCTGCACCTACTGGATGTAACTGGAAATAGAAGACTCTGAAGGCAGCGCTGGTGTGGGCGGGCACACACTGAGAATGTTCTCAGCCACAGGGCGAGCGCTATCGGAGAAGAGGCCTATTCCACACCAAAAAGGCCCCCCCTAAATGTCCATCAACCCTCAGACTATTTTAGTAAAGTTCTATGGTGGAAGAGTATTCATGAATAGTGATTATCTAAATATAATGTTAAATGTTCTTAATACATTCTTTTTTTTTGCAGTTTCTAGCCAGGGCTGGGTTTGAACCCACCACCTCCGGTATATGGGGCCGGGGCCCTACTCCTTTGAGCCACAGGCACCTCCCTCTTAATACATTTTAATGAGTTTTTTAAATTGTATTCTATGTGTGGCTTTATCAGTTTCTTCAAGTTCAATTAATGACTTCCTGTAGGGCTCTGAGTGCCATAGGACTTTCCTTGGACCTAAACAAAACATACCACGGGCAGGGTCCAGTGGTCACGGAGGGGACGAGAGGGACAGAAGAAGACATGGGACTGTGGGGGCAGATTTGGGGTTGACGTGGGGCAGGGGCACCCCTGGAAGGAGAGAGAAAAGAAGGCTTCCTGTCAGGGCGGTTCTGGGAAGGAGAAAGAAGCATGGGTCTGAGTGGGGGGAGAGGGCAAGAAGCTGTCCAGGACGCACTGTGGTGACTTCATTAGTCGGACTCCTTCCCACACGCCGAAACGTCCACCCCACCTCGCTTCCTCCTGCTCTTCTCACACTCTGCGCTCGCTGGCTCAGCGCCACCATCCAGGATTCAGCTTTCTCCATCCCTTCCACCCCAATTCCCCCAGTTACATGGAGCAACTTTAATAGGAATTATTTTGTAGTCACAGGTGGGATCCAGCAGCTTCCTAGTCTCCAGAGAAAATCTTTCAGCAAAATATGAGATAAAACTCAACCTCTGCCTAGCCTGAAATATTATCAAAACTTTACATTAAGTCTGAATAAATACTATTAAGACCAAAGGCACAGATACAGAGATAGATGTACTTTCCTTCTAGTTCAAAACTGCCATTCCCAGATTCCTTAGATTTTTCTCATCTATCGATCGATCAATTGATGTAAGAGACAGGGCTTTGCTCTGTCACGCAGGCTGGAGTACAATGGCACAACTGTAGCTCACTGCAACCTCAAACTCCGAGGCTCAAGCAATACTCCTGTCTTAGCCTTCTGGGTAGCTGAACTACAGGCATGAGACTAATTAATTATAAATTACTTTTTTTGTAGAGACAGTGTCTCACTATGTTGTCCAGGCTGGTCTCAAATTCTTGCCCTCAAGCAGACCTCCTGCCTTGGACTCCCAATGTGCTGGGACTGCAGGTATGAGCCATTGTGCCTGGCCAGATTTGAAATTTCAGCCTTGTCTTTGCTTGATTTAATTCCCTTGAGATACAGTTGGTGTTTGTAAGAAATGTCTATCATTTGCTTAAAGTTTTAAAACCTTGAGCAAAGATAGCAACATCCCATGTAAACTGTAGCAGTAGACGTCTCAAGTTTGAATATAATTCTGATAACCACTTACTTTGGTTCACGTTATAGGTAACAGCTGAAAGAAAATTCCCACTCACAAGTACAGATACTGTTTAGTGGAGGACTCTGTAAAACTCAGTGTCAAAAAGCTCTTCCAGTACTGTTTCCTGCCTCTGTCTCGGGCAGGGGACGGGGGTTCCTGGACCACTCTATTCTTTCTTCCCTCAGAAGCACTTTTCAAACTCCTCTGAATGATGGAGCCCATTTTTTCTAGGACCACAGGAAAGCTGCTTGGTAACTATGGTAACATATTCAAAAATGCTTTTTACTTAACATTGAATGCTCATTTAAAATTACGACGATTATTTTTTCTTCCTTGAGTTTTAATTCTATTAATGAGTTTGAATATATAAAAAAGATAAATTGGTATAAAGGCTTAGAAGAACTTAAAATATTCTAGTTTAATGTTGCCAGCCCCTTTCCAAATCTTCTATCGGTATATCAAAATGACCTACTAAAATTTCAAATGAAGGGATTTAGAATGGATTTAAATATTTGCCTCTCTAGCTGTACCTGTCAACGCTGGACCAGGCTGAGACTGTTTCTCCATGTCAGCAGCCTTGGCCGTCATAGGCCCAGGGCATATGTCCTTGTTTGCAGGCCAGGGTGTGTAGGACACGACTCAGAGCAGCACAAGGGACCTGGTTAGAAGATATTAATCTCTGATGTTACTTATTGCAACTCAGAACTCTAATCGACGTGATGTATGGGGGACACTGAAGAACGTACACTTCAGTTCCTGTTGATGACAGCCTAAGAGCTAAATCCCGATCGCAGAAACAGTAGTGGCCACTGCCTAAGAGAGGCTCTTCATTCAGCACTCACGTGGCGCTCAGAACCATTGAAGGGAAAGACTGTGGAGAGGACACGTGAGGAGGAGGTTGCTTTTTAATCAGCCAAGATGCAGAGACGTAACCGAGAGATAAGACAAGGGCTGGTGATTTGGAGAATAATCTGAGACTTCAGAAACAACATAAGAAGAATTCAAGGTTCGAAGTGGTTTATCACGGCAGACTCAGGTAGTCAGGAAAAGGCAGCACATGGCTGGTTTTTTGGAGGCTACTGACATCTGTGATGGAACCCAGGAGGACAGGGGCTTGGGAGCGTCATGCTCAGCGTCAGGTGAAACGACAGGGAAAGATGAGTGCCATGGGGGTGGTGTCTGCTTACCCTTTGAGCACCTACAGCAGGATAGTGACAGTGCCTTCCACGTCACAGCCTTGGGGACATGACTTCCCCAGGGAAG
The DNA here is from genome assembly GCA_963574575.1 of Galagoides demidoff. Classification (NCBI taxonomy): domain Eukaryota; kingdom Metazoa; phylum Chordata; class Mammalia; order Primates; family Galagidae; genus Galagoides; species Galagoides demidoff. The sequence goes on along the minus strand of CAUYQV010039598.1, from coordinate 57,565 downwards.
GGTGGAAAGTTATCAATGCTTATGACATAATTAGGTATTTTGTAAAAAAAAAATATTGACAAATGTGCATGAAGATCTAAACTTTCTAGAATTGGTTTATTTTGCCAGTAATCCTTGTCCCACACCCAACTAAAGGGCAGAATTTCAGGTGTAAAACCTTCACATTTGGAAAGCATCCTAGGTATTTCAAACTAATGTGTTCAACAGAGATTGGCTGCACTGCTAGTGCCCACGTATCCCCGTCATCTGTATTCCCGTAACACTACGATGTCTGCAGCACTTCCACCCTACTTCTTTCCTATCAACCTTCATTTTCTCTCTCTCTCTTTCCTCCTTGGAATAATAACAAATGAATGGATTTACACAGTCACAAAGCACTTCCTCTTACAGCACTTGGGAAAAACTGAGGCTCAGAGAATGACGGTGAGCTCAGGTCTCCATGAGAAGAAATAAGAAGAAGAAAAGCCCAGGGCAATGAGGGGAAGACTTGGAGAGAGAGTTTTTACTGTGTAAATTATGTACTCAAATATATATGCATGTAAATTATACCTATTAGTAATAACAAGTCATGCTCGTGGTCTCCAGAGACGAAACAATTTCTTTCCTCAAGAAATTTCAAGAGGAACAAGAACTAACAAACATCAGATTAAGGTTTTCTGTTACAGTTGATCTTTAGTTCCTGGGTGAATGTGGGAAAATACCAGAAACCACGATGTTTTCCCAATGACCTTGGAGTCTGTGCAAGAGCAGCACCTGAGGTACCCTGTGCTCCTGGGGTGGTTCTGGTGTGTGTGGCAGGAGGGGCTTGAGGTGGCCTCAGGCTGCTCTGCTGGGGCCAAGGGGTGTCAGCACATTCGGCGATCACCCAGGTCTGGGCCCTGATGCTGCAGGTCCAGAGAAACTCTGGCACCTCAGAATTAATCCAGTTCCTCTGAGATAGTTTCAGTGCAAACAAATCACAAGGTACTCAGTAAATGCTGCTGTTGCTACTGATATTACTATTACAAGACAGGTACGTGAACAAAGGATGCTCACATTACTGATTCATGATGAGTCGTAACTGTCAAGGGGACGAAACTCCACACTCAATGTCTGGTCAGTACATTCTTTCCTATAAAAACTACCTGTAACTCACACTCTGCTATAATTAAGGTGGCGAGCAAGGGTATACAGCTGGTGCCACCATGGCCACTGGCAGCAGGCCTGAAAGCCTGTGGCTCACCTGCATGGGGACAGAGCCCTGGATTCTCCACACTGTCGTGTTACCACACCCTGACCGGCTCTTCTTTTGCTGAACTTATTTTTTCTTCAAATGTGCTGATGCTGTCCTGTTCCTTTTGTTTCTTGCCTAAAAGATATTCTGTCTTTTGAAAGCTGAATTCTGTAGCTATTGGAGCTCATCTTTTATGTGCCAAATCGACTAGTTTAATTGTGGGAAGTCTGGGGGTGGGGCTCACTGTCCTCAGGCGCCTTCACCTGTCATAAACATCAGTAAGTGAAATGATCCAAAGTGACTGCAGTTCTCTAACTCAGCACACGCTTATCAAGTCCACCTGCCCACCCGGGGAGACCTCTCATGTGGGCTGGGATGAGATGGCAGGACTAGGTGGGGAGAGGGGAGGGCTGCAGAGGGGACAGGCCAGCGGCAGGCCCCACAGCTGCAAACTCAGGCACGGCTGAGACATGAGGGTGGTGAGAACACCCTGCTCTTCAGAATAACACACAGGGGGCTGCCGCCCTGAGACCACAACACACACAACTGTGTGAGTTTGGAAAACCTAGGTTGTCCTGCATATGTCACTGCAAAATCCAAAGCCATTGTCACGAAGGCCCAGAAAACAAATTCTCGTGCTCCTTTCTCATAAAGACACAGAATGTTAACAAAAATGTTTGTAGCTAAGAACGGCCAAATAAGCTAGTCTGGAAAATCAGATACTAAAGCAAAATTGGGGTTGGAGAGGAGATTTCTAGAAAAATACTTTACTTCTTGAGGAAAGGTTCAGCCACACTCGCTTCCCTTCATCAGGAATGTGGATGTGAAATTGGAACAGCCATTTTGGAGCTGCTGAGGTCAAAATAAAATATAACGATGAACCTTTAAATCTAACAGTTTATTTGGGAAGCACGAACTTTAACTCGGGGCACACACACAGACTGAGTGGTCTTTGGGATGTCTGAAGAATGAAGAGAAGGTTGGGAGTTTTATTTAAGAAAAATGTAACGTATTGTTTTGAGAGAAAGCTCATTGTCACCAAAGCAGCTTCTGGGAGCTGGGAAGCTCGGGTAGGTGAGTGGCCACAGTGGGTAAAATCAGTCTCAGAGTCACAGCAAGTCACTTAGCAGGTAAAACTGGCCCAGGGCTCCAACGGGCTGTCTCACACCTGGGCTTGGGGAGAATTTAATTTTTGGAACATCTGCTATGTGCCCTGGGTGCTATTTTTGTCCCAGGCCCCTCAACTCTTAATTGGGTATGACAAGAATGACCCAATTTGTGTCCTCAACTTGCACACTGGCAAGGAAAGCCAAGAACTCGGTTTGAAGGAACAGCAAGGCAGGAGGAGCCGGGACCTCTGAGAAGACTTCAAACTGCGGAGCCAGCCTGGGACGCTGCCCTCCAAACACTGTCTACGGGCAGCGAGAGTTGCTGAAAGGGTGAATTTGTTTCCAGAGCTTATAAAGACGACCACCAGAGCTGACGCCTTACAGTGAGACTTAGAAGTACTTTGTTCTAAGCACAGATGGGCAGTGCTATGTAGTTATAAGGGCTTCAAAAATCACAACGTTCTGAGCCTCAACCTCATATTCTAAACAGGCTTAAGACCAAAGCCCTTTCTATAAATTTATTTTCAAAATGCAGAACGTCAAGGTAGACTGAAAACATACACAATGACATTTGGGGGTTCTTTTCTTTTTCCATGCTGTCAGTCTGTTGTGCTGGGTAGAGTGCTGTAATGTTACAGCTCACAGCAACTGTCAACTCCTGGGCTCAAGAGATCCTCCTGCCTCAGCCTCTCGGGCAGCTGAGACTACAGGCATCTACCATGATGCCCAGCTAGTTTCTCTATTTTTAGTAGAGATGGGGGTCTCAGTCTTGCTCAGACTCAATTAATCCACCTGCTTTGGCCTCCCACTGCTGGGATTACAGGCCTGATCCACTGCATCTGGCAGGGTTATTTTCTTAATAGATTGACGATGCCCTTGACTGTATTATGTATATTCAATTAGATTGCCAGAATTTGTACATGCTTTATCTTGAGTCTGTCCCCTGTGCAACATCCCTACTGCCGTTCAGTTAGCTCCATTTGGTCTCTCCCATGACAACGGCCTCCTAGAATCTGTCTTCGATCTTGATGTCTTTAAATCCTCCATACCGCAGCCAAAGTGCTCTGAAAACCACATATCTCACTGCAAACAAACTCTCTGATGGTTCACGCTGCCTCTGATGTTGGCTTTCAAAGTCTTTTATTAAAGGAAATGTCAACCACCAACATGCTTCCTTCAACCCCAGCAATCCCCACGCTCTATTAGGGAAGGGATAATAAGCCTCTCCTCACAAGCCTTTACTGGGACCAGGTGATGAGAAGATGGAGGGAAATGCTTTATGAAGTGTTAACTTCCATGCAAAGGTTGGAATTATCATTTCTTTTTTTTTTTTGAGACGGAGCCTCAAGCTGTGCCCCTGGGTAGAGTGCCATGGCATCACAGCTCATAGCAACCTCCAACTCCTGGGCTCAAGCGAGTGTCCTGCCTCAGCCTCCCAACTAGCTGGGACCACAGGCGCCCGCCACAACGTTTTTTGGTTGCAGCCATCATTGTTGTTTGGTGGGCCCGGGCTGGGTATTCGAACCCGCCACCTTAGGTGTACATGGCTGGCGCCTTAGCCGATTGAGCCACAGGCGCCGAGCCGGAATTATCATTTCTAAGAAACTCAGTTAGATTATTGAATCCTTCAGAAAGAAAAGAACAACCTGTCTGAATATCCAGATCAGTATCACTAATCAACGCAACAGACAAACGGAATCACACGTCGTTTGTTTCACAAAGATGGACAAATGAAAACATTTTAAAGAAACTAGATGGATGGACTCTGCATAACTGCTGGACCCAAAATGGATTTCACGTGAGAAGTAAACATCTACATGTAAAGCTACAGAGCACTTGGGATCAATTTGTTTCTACAGCGTACGGAAACTGCCCCAGAAGGTGCTGACTCACTGCAATAAGACTCAAGAAACTCTTTGCTACGCGGAGGTGGGGCAGTGCTATGTAGCATAGAAGGCTTCAAAATCACAGTGTTCTGGGCCTCCATCCCATTCCTGCAATTTACTCATTTTACGACCTTAGTCAAAAGTTACTTTTCTGTAGCTTCGTTTTCTTTTCTGTAAAATGAGAATTCAGGTTTGCCTTGAGAATTAACAATCACAACACTTTAAACAGCACTTACACAAGGCTAGAAGCTCAGAAAAGGCAGATATTATCATTAGCCAAGAGGACAAAACTAGAGTTGCAAAATCATAATATTTAAAATTCTACTCCTATTTAGAAAACACAAAAATTATATTTTTAATTATTCAAGTGTAATTTATAGTTTAACTAACATACTTAAAGCCCATTCGTGAATTAATTCATCCAACAATATTCATTGGACTCCTACTGTGTGCCACGCACCACTCCCCAGACAGGAGGGCAGGAGACTCAGCAATGAACACAACAGAGGGAAGTCCCTGCCCTTGTCAGGGTTATACTCGACCTCAGGGGTCTGAGCCACCATGAGCAGAAAAGGGCTCAGAGGTGGAAGAGTTCTTAGAAAGAAAATGATGTGGGGACTGAATGGGTGTTGGGTATGGATCAAGCATGACTTTTAAGATGCAAGGCAGGGTCTGCCATTAATGGACACGGTGTCTGTGGGGAGAACAGTCTGTAGGTGACGGGAGCTCGGCTTTGGCCATGACCGGTCTGAACTGTTCGGAAGTGATGCGGGAATACAACTTAGGCATTCAGGGACAGGGACAGACAAGAGGTTTAAGCTAAGGGGGTCGGAAGTTTATCCAGGAAGTCTCTGGACTTAAAAAGATTTACTTCTTTTTAGTATCCGACCAGAAGGAGGTAAAAAATAGAGACAATTGAAACATGTTTTATTCATTACTTTTAAAGAAATGACTGATGTCTAAGTTAGTTATTTACAGTTGTAAAATTACCTTTTCTGTACTGATGGCTTTAGTAAAAGTACTGCAGAAGGAAAAAAAAAGGAGACCCCAAAGGACGGAGGTGAAGTATGTGTGCACCAATATTCATGCTCTGAAACCTCAGCATCTGATCACAGTTTTAACTGACACGTCTCAACATATTATTTTGGTGTAATTTCTTCACGTCATTTTCTGAAATCTCTAATTTATATAGTTACTCCAGAAAACTTTCTTAGTGTAAGGAATAAGAAGACAATTCAAGGTACTGCAAAATAAGAAAAAAATACTTGCAGGTTTATTGATCAGTTTTTAAGCAAGAGTTGCTGCTGGGTTTCCTTTTTTTTTTTTTTTTTTTTGGCTGGGGCAGGGTTCGAACCTGCCACCTCCAGCATATGGGACTGGTGCCCTACTCCTTTGAACCACAGGTGCCGCCCGTGGGTTTCCTTTCTTCACTTATTAAAATAAATAAATAAATAAATAAATAAATAAGTAAATATATATATATATATATATATATATATCTCATTATAAACTTTCTTCTGAATGGTTATTTTGAAAGTTAACCATCTTGGGAATCTTCGTTTCACACGAGTGAACAAGCTCCAGAATAAAAAGACAGGCTCAACTATCATTTGCAAAGCACAATCCACTTAAAAATACTCCAGACCATATTCTTTCATTTAACTAGGGACATAAAATAATAAACTGTATCTTCCAACACAGATAAAAAGGCAAACATAAATTATAACTGTGACTAAAACATAATATTAAAAGAAAAGAAAGCCTTTTTTGTGAGCACCCAAATAATTCCTCCTCTGTACACAATGACACAAAAGCATTTTCGGCTTCCAGGTTTTGACAAATCCTGATGTAACAACAACTCCCTCCCTTCCCCGCCCCTCCGTTCTTAATTCTCCCACATCTCAAAAAATGAGATGGAGAACCTGGTATTTATCTTCTAGCACCATCAGCAGTTTTTACCTCTCAGATTTCTATGTTGCCCTTTATTTGCTATTGCAAGTTTCCTTGTTGGAGCTTTCTAAACATATTCAGAATCTCTGAAGTGAGCCCCAGGTACGTGGGGGTTTCTTCATCCACTGAGTTGAGATTAAGGTGCAGACGGCTGACGGAAGGGAGCCGAGACTGTGACAGCGACCCACAAAAGGTATGGAAAATGAGACGTTTCCATAAGGCTTAGAAACCTGAGTATGGATCTTCAAGTATTGTTTACTTTGAATGATAAGTTCTAAATCTGTTTTGAAGTATTATTTTTGATATAAATAAATCTTGTCTGGAAAACTGACTTTTGTAAATGAAATCTCCCACAGACTTGTGGCAGTTCCTAAGCTGAACATTCTCACACTGTTCCGTGTGGAACGGGTTCCGGGGCCGGGAGCTCTCTCTGCAGAACTGAGTTTGGATGTGCAGCCCCTTTGCTTTTGTTTCCTTTCACAGCATTTCTCTACCACCACTACGGCTGCTGAGACAAAGTCTGCTTTTATTCTCTACCCGAGAGAAATAGGGAATAGGCCGCAGACTATATTATGCTTGTGGCTGGAGAGGAAAAAGTATCCCATAGCAGTATAGCTAAAATCCTGGTGTATTGGTATAAAAGGGAACAGAATGGTGACTTTCATCTTGGAGAATAGGTTCTTCCTACACCAGTTCTGTAAGCAGAGAAGCATCTGAAGTCCGATACTCAACAGTAAGCAAGCGCTGTGCTAACTAATGCAGTGTTACACTGTTTACAGTGACTTCTGCTGTAATTTATCACTGCCAGGGCTTGTTAATTATGATGAACAAGCTGTCTACAGGTCTGAATGACAATCAAAGTTGTAAAATGTACTGGGTAACGTGAAGAAGGGTTATAATTGGTAAACTGAGCATACATTGATCAACATATAAAGGTTATTCAGTCAAAGTAGAAAGGAAGAGAGACAGACAGGAGAGAGAGAGAGAGAGAGAGAGAACGCAGATGCTCTTAGGGAATGTTAACAGCAATCCCATTCTTAAAGAATCCCTAAGCTGAAAATCGTTCCGAGGCAGTAATTTAGCAAACTGGCTGGAATGCTAAAATCCAATCTTGAAAACAGCTATTATAAAACTATAAACATGTGCTTAATTTTTTTCTAGAGGCTTTAACTTTTGTTCTATTTTGGTCTCAGACATGAAAAGAAGTTTGAAAAACAAAAAAGAACTGAACTGCATGACAGGCAAATTCTGGGCACACTAATGTTTACGGGTGAGTCTGACGCTTAAGAACTTAAAATCCAAGGGAAATTTTCTTCTGAAATTGTAGGATTTACATTTTAAGATTATGAACAAAAATAGGACAACGCAATCCAGACGGTCCAAAATCTAACGTCTTACAGAATCAATGTTTGTGCTTTTAATATAGGCATGGATTAGTATTAATTCAAATATTTAACCTAAGCCAGACATCAGTCTTGTTGGTGAGTCATCTGACGCTAAACCATTTGCCCTATGAACACCCATGGAGTCTCCCCCCACCCGTGCAGGAAAGAAGTGGGTCTTAAAGCTAATGGTGCTTTTTGCCTCCAGATGTAGCAGTTTCTCCAATTCCCAAGGCAGGCAGAGCATTTCTGTAGGATGTGCTGTGGTAAAGGGAGTGAGGTGGGAAAGAAAGATCCGTGGACGCAGCAGACTGGCTGCTAAAGAGTAGGTGGCATGGGTGTCTACCTCTCAGAATGTCCTAATCTAGTAAAACAATGATGCTCAAGATAGTTATCTGAGGTTTCTTATGGTTCCAAGATTCTATGAACATAAATCTGCCTGAGGAAGGAAGAGAAAAAAGAAAAAAGATCCAAGTAATTTTAAATATCAACTTTCATATGACATAAAATAAAAACACTACTAATAATGTCAAATATAAATTACTGAGAACTTTCTGTGGATTTGAATTTGTTCTAAGCCCACAGATGTATTAGTTTTTTTAACCCTAAGACAGAGGTACTCAAATCCTCCCTGACTTCCAGGAGAGGACACTGAGGCACAGAGAGTAGAAAGCCCAGAACGACCCAGGTGCGTAGGATTCAAGACCCCATGCTGCCTTTTGTGAGTCATGATAAAGCAACTCTAGTATATCATCTGAAACTAATTCAGAACAAAAAGCCCAGTATTACAATTATGTCAGAAACCATTATATTTTTCTCAAAGAAGGCAGTAAATAGTGACAGACGGTGGACTAGGAATAGGAGGATGGAAGAGGAGGTCTTCTTGCTTCTTAAAACACAGCCACGCCCCAGAGGAGGGGCAGTGTTTCCCCTCCTCTTACAAACATTAAGAAAATAAACGGTAAAATTATTTGTGGTATCCTTTTGCATACAACCAAATGACGTGGTTACTTCTGGGATCTATTTTTGAGATTTGCTGAAATTACTTCCAAATCGTTCAGAACAGCCGGTTTTGTAGCAGGCTGCTTTGTTTGGGTCAAGAAAGGATTCTGGGCCCAGCTAGAATGAACTCACATCCTCATAAGCAAAAGACGGTGCCTTAATTGCTCCTGTCTGAGTACCAAGTCCCTGGAGTAGAACAAGCGCTCATGGAGGTAAGGATTCTGCAAACAGAGAGACTAGAAATCAGGGGTCACTGTGCCAGGGACTTCTACTTCTTCCCATTGTTTTCCTCTCCCTTAACTGAGTCACCTTGGTCATGTGCCTGCATATGGTGGCTGTTTAATAAAGATATAGTAAAACCACTTCTCTAATATATATTTATTAATCATTTGAAGAAGTAGGTTTAAAATATTATCTTTCTTATTACCTATAGAGTATTATTTTTAAAATAGGTAAAGAATTTCCTCCTTTATTTTGTCATCTTACTCATTTTTTAATTTCCAAATATTAAGGGGGTATAGAATATTTTCATTAGAAACAAAATCATGTTAAGAGCCTCCAATGCTAGTGACATTATCAGAGCCTCCAGATGGAACTGGGAGTGTCTAAATCTAACATGGTGCATACCCACTTTGCAGCCAATTTCAGCATATTTTGAGTTTTAAGAAGAACAAAGTGGACAGCTCCTTTCTTGTGCCCTGTCTCCAGCACCACCCACCTCCAGGAACGGCCATCCTGAGGCGGGGTGGGAGCCTTCCTCCTTCTGGCCTGCAGCGTCCTCCTCTGCTGGTGGGGTTGGCAGGGCAGGGGACTCAGATGTGTTCTTGGCTCCTACTCTAAAGGGAAGGCTTTGTGTTTATTCATTCTTTCCCTCAATCTTAATTTTGTCTTGTTTTCCTAGCCTTTGTTATTTGGTTCTTCACTGCAGAGAAACAGCTACAATTTTGACTGAGAGCCATCGTAATTAAGCCCCAGGATTTTCCAGGACAGAGTTAACAGCACCGTCATGGCCTCGGCGGGTCTCCAGCTCTTAGCTTTCATCCTGGCCTTGTCTGGGGTCTCTGGGGTGCTCACAGCCACACTGCTGCCCAGCTGGAAGGTGCACGTGGACATGGGCTCCAGCATCATCACGGCCATCGTGCAGGTGCACGGGCTCTGGATGGACTGCACGTGGTACAGCACCGGGATGTTCAGCTGCACCTTGAAACACTCCATTCTGTCCCTCCCCACCCACGTGCAGGCCGCGAGGGCCACCATGGTCCTCGCATGTGTGCTGTCTGCTCTGGGGATCTGCACTTCCACGGTGGGGATGAAATGCACTCGCTTAGGTGGGGACAGAGACACCAAGAGCCATGCTTCCTTTGCTGGAGGCGTCTGTTTCATGTCTGCAGGAATCTCTGGCTTGATCCCAACAGTGTGGTACACAAAGGAGATCATAGCGAACTTTGTGGATCTCACAGTTCCTGAGAGCAACAAACACGAACCTGGAGGAGCTGTCTACATAGGGTTTGTTTCCGCCCTGCTGCTGTTTATCTCGGGCATGATTTTCTGCACTTCCTGTGCAAAAAGGAATCCAGAAGCTCGGCCCTACCCAGCTGGGCAGGAGCACATCTCTCCCACTCAGCTAGAGGACAGCGCTGAGTACAACCTGAAGGATTATGTGTAAATAACTACATAATGTACACAGAATGAAGCTTTGGGGTGCCTCTTAGGACTTAAATAAAAAAAAAAATCGAATTATGCTAAATTTTCTTTACAAAGAAAGAGTGTAAAATATTTGGAAAACTACAAGGTTGTTTACAACATCAACAAAATTATCGTACACAGCAATCACATCTGTTTTAGATTTCTTTTTCCATTATTGTTTTCATGTACTAAAGATTTATAATTGAAAGAGATTTTCTGATTACATCCACGTGGCAATTAATTGATAGCTTTTATTTCCTTTTCAAAATAACTTCTTGATACATATTCTGAATTGGATTTTGCAAAAGGACCAAACCACCAAGTACAAACAGCTCCCTGCCCCTGTGTTAATCAGGAATGTCGGCTATTTTTGCTATGTGGCTGGCAACCCCGGAGGAATGTGCTTCTGTTTTAAAGCCATAGTGCATGAAGGTACAGGAGGAACAGAAGAGCTGTCCACGCCCCTCAGACGCTGCCCCAACACCACCCCAAGGCCTCACTCAACAGCCGCCTCTTTCTTCATTTTAGGAAACTGTCCGTATGCATTTCAAGAGCTGACAGTATTACACACAAACTAAGATTAGGCAGAACTAAAGAAAAGAAGCTGAGAAACACTAACTAGCACAGCAAAGGAAAGCCAAAGCAAACAAACCAAAATCTCCAGGACTTTTTAAAGGTAAGAGATAGAAGAATAAAAGCTTGTTTTAAAATGCCCAAGAACTCCTCTCTTCTGCTTCTAGCAAGAGGATTCTCCAGATTAAGTTCAGTTGTCTTCTGGGGCTGGGTGCGGTGGCTCACGCCTGTAATCCTAGCACTTGGGAGGCCGAGGCGGACGGATTGCCTGAGTTCACAAGTTTGAGACCAGCCGGAGCAGGAGGGGGATCCCATCTCTAAAAATAGCTGGGTGTTGTGGCGGGCGCCTGTAGTCCCAGCTACTCGGGAGGCTGAGGCAAGAGAATCGCTTGAGCCCAAGAGATTGAGGTTGCTGTGAGCTGTGACACCATAGCACTGTACTGAGGGCGACAAAGTAAGACTCTGTCTCCCCCTCCAAAAAAACACCAACAACAGTTCAGTTAACTTACAACAATTTAGATTTTACTCCCCCCACCCTCATCTAATTTCATTTATTAGTATCTGGATGATAAAAGTTACTTTAAAGTTGTCATTTTTCCCTTCAAATTCGATTCATGTTAACAAAAACATTGCTGTTCTTATGAGTGAGCTACTGTAGTTAATTAACGTAAATATGATTTTAAAGCATAAAGAGTGATTTTAAACTGTAAGTTAAATTATGATACATAAATCAAATATTTTAACAAGAAAACCTGGATTTTCTGTGGGTGCAAAGGGAATACTGCACACTGTGGTTTCCCGTGATTTGTTAACTTGGACTTAGACACTGCCCATAGGACAACAGTAAAGGGGGGACCAGACTCTTTCCTTGTACATTAATAACCCATGAAGGGGGAAGGAGATCTTTTATGTGAGTAACTTTCACTGTGCATACACAAGTAGAGACTGAAATATTTTGTGTCTTTTTCACTTGGTAGAACACCAGTCCCTTCTACAGCAATGTCATTAGCTCTCAGTGAACTGGCTAAGATGAAAAGGGACCATTTCATACGGAATGAGGAAGGGAATCATTTCACAAGTTTAAACGATTGTTTACAGTATATATTCCTTTTTGAGTGCTCAAAATATTATTTTGCACATAAAAAGCCATATTAAAAAGAATTCTGGAGAAAGAGTATTTTTATGAAAATTGATGTGGTAAGACTGCTTTGACATCTACACGGTTCTCTCACTTGGCCTGATGGGACAGCACTTAGACACAGTCTACGCAGCACACAGTCCACACTAAATGCTCACGTTATATAAGCTATATAGTTCTAGATATATTTCAAGTAACAATTTTTATTTAGCTCTGGAATATTTTCCTGCTAAGTGGATACAAGAGTGTTTTAGTCTCAGATAAGCAGCCATTTTATCTTAAACAACATACCAATTCACAATTGTGTGCAAACTGGAAATGGCAAGCATGGAATAAACTGTCCCTCCACCCCCGTGAACTCCCCCTGCTGTGCTCACTCCTCCCCTCTGGTATCTTCCCCGCCTCATGCTCTTGCCCCAAGCTCCTACCTAGTTCTTCAGGACTCACTCAGGACCTGAGAAGTCTGTGGTCTGCATTTCTGCTCCCAGGAAACGCTCTATTTAGACAAATCACGAGTTTATGTGATGTATCTCCAGTTGGGCTGGGGGACAAAGTCCCTTTTTCCCCTCTGTGCAGTGATATGCCACACAGTGCTTCCTACCACATGCCAGTCCTGGTCTAGAATCCTTTGCGTACACTGACCTGGCAAAGCCTCCCAAAGACTTTACCCAGCAGGCACTATTCTCGGGACTTTACAGGAAACAGGGCAGAGAGGTGCTAAGTATGTTTCCTAACCTGCGAGAAGTCATACTGAGAGTAAGTGGGAGATGCTTCAACCAGAGGGAACCAGATTCCAGAATAAAACTGCCTGGGTGCATGGTTACACAGCACACAGTATGTTACCTAACAAAAGTTTTGCTTTGCTCGTGTGAAAATGAGGATAAAAATGGCACCCGCCCCTAGAGGTGTTGTGAGGATTAAACGAGATGATATACACAAAACAGCTCATGCACAGAAAGCACGCACTGAGTGCTCCCCAGCAGTTCTGAGGCTAACCCCATGGTTTTCAATGGGGTGAGGTCAGCTTGCAGGGGACATTTGATGATGCCTAGAGCATCTGTCATTATCACAGCCGAGACGGCATCACTAGAATCTAGTAGGAGGAGGCCCTGGCTGCTGTTCAGTATCTCCCAGTGCCCAGGACACACCCCCCAAACCAAGAAATACCTGGCCTACAGTGGCAGCAGTTCTGAGGCTGAGGGACCCTGGGGCTAATTTATGGAATATATTTAAACATCTCTTTATCTTCAATTAAAAAGTTTCCAACATAAGCAAAAAACAAACAACCCCCTAGAGTAACAAGCTTATTTTTTCCTGTGGAGTTTGTGCGTGCATATCTGTATCTATATCTGTGTTTGTCTCTATGACTAAAGATCTCATCCAGTAATTCTGGCAAAAATGACAGAGACTTAAGTCAGAAGAATTGGGTATAAGATTGGGATGTGTTTGGGAGAAATAAAGGTGACTCCTGAGTAGTTGTGAGGTAAAAGGGTGGACGGCCCAAGGAGAGGAAGGTGTCACTGGCCAGCACTCACCAGAGGAGGAAGGGCTGGCCTGGGTCCAGACACAGAGGTCAGCTCAGCGGGGGACGTGGACTCAGTGTCTTCTCAGTACATCTCTTTCACTATTATACTGTTAGCTACGTGACTTCTGCATATGCTAAATTTTTTGACTTCTGAGGAGAATTACATCATAGCCTATAATTTTGCAGAAAACTGGTGCATGCCTCATCCTTATCTCCAGTAACTTTTATATTCATTTCATTGCATTTTATACATTCATGAAAGTATCATCTGCAAACACACCATTTTATTTCTTCCTTTCTTGGATTTACACGACTGCTTATTTTAACCTTAAGTAGTTACAACAGCATACCTAGTACTGAATTACAGTCATGCTAGTGAATACTCCTGTCTCGAGTTAACACTTTTTAGTCTGACCTTTAAGGAGGGTGACTCTACTTCTTCTCTAATTATAAAACTGGCTTTTGCTTTGTATGTATTTTTTATTTTGAACTCATCCACTTTCAAAAAGAATTTGAGGCAGCTTATAATAAAATTATAGATGAGTATGATATAAAGTCCCCTGATAAAGGTTGAAGACTAAAGTTATAAAGAAGAAGAAAGAAAAAATGCTATTCAATAATCCTAGTTGAAGCACGCCAAAGCAATTAAATATGAAACTTAATTTAGCACTTGCAAGCCACCAAGGCAGAGGAAGCCACATCAGCAATCTTACAGCGCAGTCTGCTAGCAGGAACCTGGGAAGATGCTGTTAGGGCCTTGCCCCCGCTACTTCCCCTGGGCGGGGCACCCATGGCCCAGCTGCTGGCAGTGTAGGGTGCGAATGGCTCACAGACTCCGTCTGATCCCTGAAGGAGCCACGACCACACACTGACTGGCACTGACTGAGGGGTCCAAAGGCCAATCCCTTGCCCCAAGTGAGGACTGACTCTATGGCGCAGTTTGTGCTTCCCCTTTTCCTGCCGTGGACCAGGTTGAAGCCAGTTCCCAGGAGGAACGATCTTGCTTCCCTTTTCACTGCCCTCTCCTGTGCCCTCATGCCCCTTCTCCTGAGAGCTCAACACCTCAATGAAATGAAAACAAAATTCTTGAAATGCTTCATTTAGGATAACGGTCTCCAAATCTGTCCATGTAAATACAAAAGATGTAAAGTCTCCATCCTTTACGGCTGAATGGTGCTCCATGGTAGACATATACCACAGTTTACCAATCCATCCATGGGTATTGATGGGCAGTCAGACTGTTTCCACATCTTTGTAGGTTGTCTTTTTTTGTTAAGTAGGAAAGTATTTTGGGCTCACATTTCAGGGACTACACTAGAGAAGCGAGTAAGAGTGAAGTCTGGCAAGAATTTAGTTCTACTAGTCAGAACAGGACTGTAATAGTTCCATGGTAATAAAAGTTCTGCCATTAAATCCTGATTAAGTTAATCAAAAGACCAAAATAATTGAATAGAACATTCTCAGAGAAAAATCTGATGGTGGTTATAAATAAGCCCCTCCTAATATCACAAAAGAAATTCTCTGAATCAAATTCTTAAAGTTTTGATTAAGAGTAAGTCATGGATGTTAGTAAATTTCTTCTGAGCACTAACTGCCCTTTCTCAGTCATCCCTGGAATCTGCGTCTGTTTTTAGCACTCGGCTTCTCACACCTTGTGCTGCTTTAGCTAGATAACTCTACCAGAAATCACAAGTATTTGATTTCCTTTTGCAAGGATCAGTTAGGTGACCACGTAATTTATCTTTTATGCTTTTAAGTGTAACAGAGGAAGATGATGATGATGGTGAAAATAATACTCCACTACCAGGGCAACCTGCATAAACCAAGATGTCCGGTCACCCAATCTAAGGGGGAGAGGATCAGAAGAAGAACTTTTCATATTGTGATTTTTACGGTTCTTACTCTGGAGGAATAAAGAAAAAGTTATGGCACAGTTTGCATATAAATAAAAGTTAGATCCTAGAGATTATTTCTTATGACACGTTCTCCACAGAACAAAGATTGCAGCTCAAATCCCAATTCAAACACTGGAACAAGCAGAAACTCACCTCTGGTTTGGGGACGAAAGCTCGGCCTGGAATGGTGAAGACGTGCTGGACGCTGCAGAGGTACTGGGCCATGACGGAAAGGCGGCTGCGCTGTTTCCCTCCCGTATTGGCCGTCAGTCTCTACCGAAGGACAAAACGAGGTTAAGCAAATAGTAAGTCTGATCGTGTTGAGCTAACGTTCTGTACTGAACTCTGAATACTATGTGGATGCTTGAGGAAATTTTAAAGCATAGGCTACACATAACCTGTAGCCAACAAGGGGAATATTTTCCTCCAACGTTGATGGAGGTGCACCTAAGAAGTGTGAGTTACGTCATCTATAAGGCACTCGAAAAATCAGATAAAACTTCCCTACCACAAACTGCTGAAATTTCAAACCACTGTTGTGTTCTACAGCAGAAGGTCCTACATAAAACAAGCGATCAATAAATATCTGATGAAGAAATTAGTAAGCATAACAAAGAATGAAAGATGCTTAAATAATTTTATAAATCACCCCAACTTATGAACATTTTTAATGGTGCACTTTTCTTGATTTAAATGTAATTAACCCTTGAATACTTAAATCCTTAGAGACTGGCTGTTCATGACCAATGATTTTTGTAAAAAGCTACGAAATCCATTGTTTTAAGTACAGAAACATTTTTATTTTAAAACTAATTAGGTATACCCAAATTCATAAATGCAAGGCAATTTCAATCAAATCCCTGCAGGACTTTACAAAAAGAACTTTAGTTTTCACATATATTATACATTTTTAAAAAATCAAATTCCATATACAATTTATATAAGGCCAAGAAGGGCTAGGACGCTCCTGAAGGAAACCAGTAACGTGGATGCACCCACCCCCGGGGTCGTCAAAGTGAAGGCCGTGCTGCCCCGGCACAAGGAGACCGTGGAATGAAAGCTTTAAAACAGACCCAAGCACGTGCTACAGATGAGATATAGCAACTGCTACTGGGAAAAGGAAGGATGATTCAATAGGCAATATGGATATAATTAAGAAACTAGAAAGAAGTAGGTCCCTACCATAACCAAAAATAAATTCTAAGTGAATCACCAATAAGTGAAAAGCAAAACCCTAACATTTTTATAAGTGAATATCGACAACCCCCATGGTAAAGCAAAAGCAATCAAAGAAAAGACTGATATATTTTGCTCTATCCAAGTTAAACATTTCTGCACAATAAAAAGACTATAAAGACAAGTTATAGACTCAAAGAGAGTATCGGAAGCTCATATATGTGACAAAAAAACTCATGTTCAGAATCTAGAAGAAACTCTGACATGTTGATAATTGTTAAGATAAACAACTGATGGGAACTATAATAAGGCAATTCGCAGACGAGTACCCTAAATGCACCGCAACCCAGACCACACCCAACCACATCACAAAGTCGGGATATGCGAATTAGAACCACAGTGAGATATAATCTTATAAACAGAAATTTTTAAAAAAGGACTAGACAGAACCCAGTGTTGGTGAGTATCTGGAGCTACAGGAACTCTCACACACTGCCAGTCAAAGACGAAAGCAGTACAAGGTTTTGGAGTATCATTTGGCAATATATAGGAAAGTTAAAATCATATCAACCCTGTGACTCTTTATATATTTGTGTAAACCCTGGAGAACAGTGTACACCAGGAGGGATGTGTTAGAATGCTCACTGTGGCATTATGGACAGAATTAAAGAAAGTGAAAAACATACATAAAGGTCCAGCAACAGGTAAATGAATCAACATTGTCCACAATGGAATATGAAATAATTAAAATGATTAACATGGGTTATCAACATGGGTCAAATCCCCAAATAGGGTAAAAAATAATTAAGTCACAAAAAATATGTGTAGCGTGATTCACATAAAACATCAAAAGATCAGCCCTGTTGTTTACTCTGTGTGTGTGTCTGCAATGCAAGCAGAAAACACAGATGGGAATGGCGATTATCAATCTGAAGACAGTACATCTCATAGGAGAGAGAGAAAGAAAGGGGATAGAAAAGGATCCTAAACATATCTGCAATATTTTATTTCTTTAAAAAAGATGAAAAATGGCTCGGCGCCTGTGGCTCAATCGGCTAAGGTGCCAGCCACATACACCTAAGGTGGTGGGTTCGAATCCCCAGCCCAGGCCCGCCAAGCAACAATGATGGCTGCAACTAAAAAATGGCCGGGCATTGTGGCAGGCGCCTGTGGTCCCAGCTACTTGGGAGGTGGAGGCAAGAGACTCGTTTGAGCCCAGGAGTTGGAGGTTGCTATGAGCTGTGATGCCATGGCACTCTACCCAGGGGGATAGCTTGAGGCTCTGTCTCAAAAAAAAAAAAAAAAAAAGATGAAAAATATGGCAATGTTTAAATTGGACAAAACCGAGTTGTGGATAAAAAAAATTAGGCCTGCTTATCTTCCTAAAATGCATCCTCCTTCTGTGTTCTCAGAGCTCAAAGGACATCCTAAACCTCTTCTGAGTGATTCAGAGGCAACAGAATAAGCAGTAGGGATTTCTGGAATAATCTTAGGGCTAGGTGGGCAGGCAGGGGGCCCCACTGCTCACCAGTCCAAGGCTCAGTGCTTTCTGAGTTAGGTCTCAGAGGCTGGGTTTTCTCTTCACTGGCTGTGCCCACCTATCCTAATAGTCTCTTTTATTTTACTGCTTCTAACCTGCCTGGACATGAAAACCACATGTAAGATTGATTAAAAAATAGATTCTGTGTGAGATGCTGAGGAAATTTCCTGTGGGCAAAGTTGTTGATTTTTGAGCCTCTTTTGTTACTCAGAAGCCACCGCCAACATTATTTAATTTTAAATCACCCGGTTCTTCTCTGTATTTATAGAGTTGAAATTATTAGGATGCCAAGTTCTAGGTAAGTGACAAGCTGCTATGGCATATAAGACAAAACAAATTCTCCCTTACTAAAATGTAAAACCAAGAAAGGTATATACTCTCATGCAAATACAAAAACATAACGACACATAACAGAAGCACAGAGTTAAGTTAAAGAATAAACCTAAGGATCAAATAGCCAAAACTACTTCTAGTTCTCCTTGAAGAAAAAAAGGAGCTTAATTTTACTACTAGCATAAAATTTAAAACTTCAAAATGCTTTGTAAATTTTTAACATCCAACTGGCACAAAGTCAAAGCATATCTTTAAATGAAGATGCAGAATGAACGTAATTACAAATTAGACAATAAACCGAAAATAATGCCCACATTTTTGAAATTATTATTTCATACTGGATTTTCTTCTTCTTCATAGCTAACTTTTTAAAAAACTTTTTTCTTTTGTTACATTTTCTTTTACTTTACTTTTTTCATTTTATTTTTCTTTTCTATTTCATTTTCTTTTCTTTTCTTACATTTTCTTTTACTTATTTTATGTTTTTGGATTCTCTTCCTTATAAATCCTTATGTTGAGGGCTGGTTTTCAATAGATCACAGCAAGGGAGCTATTCTGCTATGTAGAAAACGCTAACATAGTTAATACTTTACATCTCAAAGGTGAACTTCCACCTTTGATGCATTAGAAGAATTTAAAAATCACTATAACTAAAAAGCAAACCTGTAAGGCATAAATCCTAAGTATTCTAATTGGCTGTAAAGACACATTTAAGTATATTTCACTTAGAATGCTACATACACATCTAGTACTATCAGGGGATGGAGTGTCCCACGTAATCCATTAGCTTGGCCCATTCAATCTTTGTGGCGAATATTCCCAGGTTCTAGAGATGAAAACAAGTGAATCATATATTTTAATTTAGAAAAAAGCACCACGCACAGCTGTCTCTGACTCATTAAGAAAAAATTCGTATCACAGACCAGAAAGCTCTACAAAAGACTTTGTTAAAAGCTAGCATAGAAGTTAAATGGTCTATCAACCATTCAAATATACTTTGCCATTTTCATGACAGATATATTATAAGTAAAGCTAAGAAAATCCAAAATCCATCACCAGATAGATGATTTTAATGACAAAAGGCCAGGAAACCAAACCTGTTAATTCTTTAGTAAAAGGAAACCTCTAACCCTTGAGCTTTAAAAGCATTCTGACTATGAGAAAAACGAGGGGTCAAAGAATTCACAAGGACAGTGCTATTCTTTTCTTATTCATCCAAAATAATTTTGAGCACGAGTTGAAAAATTAGGCTTACATTTTACAAGCTACAACCGCACACGAGGGACAGTGAGAACTATGTACGGCACTTCATGGAGAGGTGACGTCCCCCTCACTGGGGATGTGTCGGTAGCAGCCAGGGACTCTGGGGAGGGGAGGAGATCAAGAGGCTGATGCCAGATCTGGAAAGAAAAGACCGCAGGGCCAGCACCATCAAGAACTTAAACATTAAATCTTCAGCAGAAAATATAAGGCCTGTGTTCAAGTTCAGGTTTCCCTGTAACTTCACTATGACCTTTTGTAAGATATTTTAAACCCCTCTGAGCCTCAGTACGTCATTTATAAAATGAGGTCAGATGAGATTTGTTAAGTTCTCATTTGCTGTTACACAGCCAGATTCTATTTTATGAACTGTAACTTGGTATGTCTGTCCCTTGAGTGAATGAGCTGAATTCCTACATTTAGATCTTGTAGTCCTGGAGAAAGGAAAAGAGGACAGTGGTTATTTATTTCTGTCTTGTAACTCATAAAGCCAAACTAAATGTGTGAGAGGACTCCCTTCCCTGTCCTGTTGGGCCCTCTGGCCCCCCGCGTTTCATGTCATTTTCTCCTTGGTGTCTCTAATCAGACCGAAGCTTAGGAGGTTCCTGCCATGACAGCAGAGGTGCTGACAGAGATCAGGGAGGGCAGACCCGTGAATAAATGAGGCCAGGCTAATTTGGATCCATGTGGTAAGAACAGTAAGATTGGCTTCTATCTTAATACACAGAGACATCAGTTCCACAAGGATCACAGATATAAACTTGAAAGGTAAAACATAAAGCTCCTGAATATAACTGAAAAGTATCTTTGTGAGCTCAAGATATAAAAGGATTTCTGCAACAAGACATAAAAAACCCTAACCACAAATTTAAAATTAAGAAAGCTTGCTTGCTCTTCAAAGACAATAACAACAGGCTATAAAGTAGAACACATTCTTAACACATTTAACTAATAGTATGGAAAGTATGTAAGAACTCTCAGGAACCAATAAAGAAAAGATAAGCAACTCAAAGAAAGAAAGATAAGGAGCACTGACCGAAAAAACAAGTAACCCAAAAGGCCAGTCAACATAAAACTGGTGCTCAATTTCACTACAAACCAGCAAAGATAGAATATGTCATACTGCTACCCTCAGATTAAGAAAAATGTACAAGTCTAGCAACAGCAAGAACCAGTAAGAATCTGTTGCAAACTGGACTCAACATGCTGCTAGTGGGAATAGAAACTGGTGTGATGATTCTGGAGAGGAATTCAGCATTATCCAGTAAGGGGGCCGATCTTCAGGTCCACTCCCAGGTCCACGTAGTAGAGACCAGAAATCTTGCCCATGTGTCCCAGTTGACAGAAATATAAGAATGTTCACAACAGTTTTGTTTGTAATAACAAAACACTAAAACTAATTCAGGGTCCCCAACAGGAGACTGGGCACATAAAGTAGGACACAGTCAAACAGTGATTAGTACAGATAGCTGGGTAGATAAATCAACTACAGCGATACGGACCCTTAGCAAATCATACACATGACGTTCAGTACAAAAAGAACATGTACTATCTGAGTCCATTTGTCTACAGTGCAAAATGGACAAAACTAAAGTACATTATTTACATGGATACAAATCCATGTGCTAAAATGATCTGTCCAAGATCTTGAATCTGTCCAAGATTCACAATACTGACTACCAAGCTAGCAGGGTGCATAGGAGACACCATCAGAGGGAGGAGCACAGGAGAGGGTCAGAGGCACTGCTGAGTCAGTCGGCAGCTTGGGTGGGGGGGACTCAGGTGTTCTTTCATCTATGGATTTTGGTATCTGTGGGATGACCTAGAACCAATCCCTCATGGACACTGAGGGACAACAATTTTATATGTCATCAATTTTTTAAAAAGCAATGTACAGACTGCCGATCCCCTCCATAAACTTCTGCACCTTAAAAACCACCCTTACCCACCCTGGAGGTTTATATTGTAGAGAGTGAACTCAGATGCCACTGCCCGGGACACACAGGCACAGCTGAGGTGGGGGAGAAAGTGACAGTCTACATACCAGATAATGAGACCCCAACCCTCCCTCCAAACCGATTATTATACCCTTCAACGATTATCCTATTGAGTGCAAAAACCCAGTTTAAGATACCACATCCCAATCCCCATGTATGAGTGTAGGGCCAACGTCACACAGCTTCTGTCTTTTTCTAACTGTGTCTACACCGTCGCGTCCCCGTGTTTATCATGCTGTCTTCTTGGCTGACATGCGTCCTTCCTGTTTCCCCTGGAAGCTTATAGCAGGTACGTCTGTGATTATGATCATATGTTTAACTTCTGGCCAAGCTGTTGAGTTCTTCATGTAAGAGTATTCATTAACTTAGAAAACAGTCTACGATAAAAGTGTAGTATTGTTTGGTCTTGGAATTTGATCACGTGATAAAATAGCCAGAAAAAGTTAACACTTACCTCTGCCACTTCCTTTTGAAACGTCAGAGTCAACTGAGTCCTGCCATAGGCAAAAGGCCCATCTCTACAAGACACACTTTCGAGCCATTTGATAATCAGTGGGGTTGAGACACTAAACGGCAGATTTCCGATGATATGTATATTTGGAGGGTCTGTTGGGGGAAAAACAACCTGGAATGATTTCATCAATGAATTCCAAATACAATTTTAGTTAAGAGTAAAATCAAACTGGAAATTCATAGCCAAAATATGTAAAAAGAGATAGCTGAGAATTTTTCATTTATCCTTCAAAAACAATGTTTTTTCACAATCAGTTTTGAATTATTGCGGAAAAAATTCTATCTAGTGTTTACTCAGTTGGAGAGTCTCAGATTTCTTTCTGGCCTAGGAAATGTAAGACAAACAGTTGGTTTGAGGGAAAAGATAATTCTCATCCTTGCATGAGACGAGGCTATGCCATGGGGCTATCAGATGAAGCTGTCCGAGGGTCAGGTGCCCGGGAAGGGGATACAGGCTGGACATAAAGATGTGAGTGTCTGCAACAGATAGGTGGTAAGTGGAGCCCCAGGAGTGGAGTAAGAGGGTAAATGTGCAGGAGAAAAGAGGATGTTCAAAAAGAAAAATGTCAGAAGCTACAACATGCAAGAAACAGGCAGAAAAAATAACCACCAGCAAAGAAGAGCTAGAGGAAGTTCACAAATATGAAAGGGAACACAGGAGGTCCGGTATCAGGGAAGACAAGAGCAACCTTGGGTAACAGTCAAATGAATGTGGGGGATCCCAGTTGGGTAAAGTTTACAACTGGCGAGGAGAAGGCAGCTGCACCTCTAGCGTGGCTGGGAAGGGGGGGAAACCCGAAGGCTGCGTGCTGAGAAGAGGAGGCCAGTCAGTAGCTGGAGATCACACGTGTGCCCACTCAGAAGGACCTGCCATGGGAAGGCCGGGGACACGGGGAGAGCGGGGTGTGGAGGAGTCCAAGACCCGCCTCCATTTGTTCTCTGAGTTTTTACAGGCAAAAACGTATCCTATTTACCTACGTATTCCAAAGGGCTGACATACAGCAGGTACCCAACAAACACTGGCCGTGACTGAAGAGTACCTTGGTAAATCACTGAGCACGAAAGACAATGGAAATAAGTTAAAACAAAGGTTTAGGTGTGGCCCAGTTTACTAAAATACTTCTTTTTTCGCTATCTGGAAGAATCACTTCATAGTTTACCCCATCCCTATAGGGTGTCTTAAAAATGTATTTGCATAAAATCAAAATATTTGAAAATTTGAAACAAAAAAATTAGAATTAAGAATTTATATTTTGGAATAAAGTAGCAAGGAAATTAACAATGCACATTATCTATTTAATTCTCTTCAGGTAATTTTTAACTTTAACAAATAAGAAGGGGGGTGCCCATAGTTCCGTGGTTAGGGTGCCAGCCGCCTGTTCTGGGACTGGTGGGTTCGAACCCAGACGCTAGGCTGATGCTATGGCACTCTACCTGGTACGACAGAGCAAGACTCTGTCTCAAAAATATATATATAAATAAACACCTAAGAATCCTTTAAAAAAATGTAAGAATATTTATTATAAATAAAATGAATATTTGTGATATAAATAATTATAAAACAAAAATTTTAAACCCACCTATAGGCACTTACCATCCTCCCACTGTCTTTTAAGACTTTCCGGAAAAGCCTTTTCTACCTTAAATGTCAACACATCTCCATGAACGATTCTCAGTTTTCCAGGTGCTGCGTCGGAAAGCATCTAGCTTACGAAAAGAGCAATAACATGAGCTCAAACACTAAGGGGGGTAACAAAACTAACCCTTTTATGCCCGTGCATCATTGAATCAGCTGGAAAGCCAGGTATTAGGAATGATCATTAGGCAACCCAAGAATACACGTGTCCCCCCCAACAGACCCTGTGGTGCTTCACCTTAGCAGGCACGATCATTAGAGACAGTAACAGATAATACTGTAATACTTATAATTTCACAAACAATATTTCAGTACGCCTCTCAGAAGTACTTCTATCTTCATACAGATTTAGTATAAACTCAAGTCCTATGTAAGTTTTTAAATTAGAGACTAAAGACATTATAATGAAATACTGAGAATTAACTAGGAGTCAACCATATGATGAGCAGAAGGGAACAGGAGTAAGAGGGGAGGGGAGGGGGGAAACGGGAGGAGGGAGGCTATTTGGGGGGACCTCACCTAATGTGCATGATGCAATGGTACACTTCAAAACTATGAAGAAATGAGTGTAATTGTGATGGAGGTGTGACTTAGTTCAGTGTAAACATTTCACATCGTATATCGAAGCAGTACCCTGAACCTCATAAATGCATCAATGTACAAAGTTATGATTTAATAAAAAATAACTAAAAAAAAAGAAAAAAATAAAATAAAATCACACACACACACACAAAAAGAAAGATGACCTTCATTCAACTAAATCTTTGTATCCTAAATATACACAAAGGAGTCTCAAATCACCAAGATCATTTAACTTAATCTACTAGACAGACTCAAACCAGGCAGAAAGTCACTCACCAATGTCAACCCCCACTTGGCATTCTGGGACACTCCCCTGACCAGAGTATCCTCGTCTTAACAGTTCTTGACCCCCAGGCCCTGCAGACCTACTGAATTATCCTGCATGTTTTAACAATAGCTACCTCCAAGCCTATTTCTACCTCCTAACCATATGGTTTCTTCCTTTTTCCTTCTGTCTTTCTGAGCAAAAAGGAAAAAAAAAAAGGACCCTGTCCTTTGTAATCTCTTTCTTCATTTTATCCACCTCAGCACCACACTCTCATAGTACTGAAGAGTTGGTACCTACTTCAAAAGAGCCTTATAGCTAAGACATCTTCTATAGATTCATATTCTACATGTACCCAACACAAAACTTGATTCTTGAAGCCCTTGGTTAACAAAAGGCAGTCCCCCTGAGCTTATAAAGATGAAAATGCAGGAGTGAATAAAATAAAGAAGAAACACCTCTACTAAAGCAGATTTCAAAAGAAGTGATTCTCTTCCCACATTAAGTCAGAGCTCAGAGAACCCTGGCTCCAGTGGAGCTGAGACTCTAGAACTCACCACGGTTATACCAGGATGGTCAACAGGCTCACGGAGACCGTCTGCCCTGAGCTCCCTGGACCCATTCTCTTAGTCCTTCGAAGCTGATTTTCTATAACGTTTTCCCCTTGTGTAATTCAGACAACCAACAAGAAGGATGGAGACGATCACAGAAGCCAGAGAAGAGACACAAGACCACGGCCTGGGTTGGCAACTTCTCCTACAGGGACAGATGCTCCTTAAGGCAGCACTGATTTCTTATCTACCTTTACAGCCCTTGGAGCTACACAGGACATCATTGTGTCTAATACAACGTATTTCAGAAGTGAATGAATAAGTGAATGACCAAATGGCATTCAGCTCTTTATGACATTGGGAGCTTTCTCTTCTAGCCGGGGAGATTTTGGCTGCTAAAATTTGTAGGGTTGAGAAACTTGCAAAGACTTATCTCGCTAACAAATCAGGCAGAATTATACAAGCATGATTCAGAAATACATAGATTTAATATTTGTATTGGTAAGAGGCTAAACATTTTAAGAATCATCTAGTTTGGTATGTTTAGCCAAGGTAGTTTAGCAAAATAATTGCATACCTCTGGTGTTAATGTACTTATGGATTATTTTATATTACGATGACTTGCTAAAACTGGATCTAAGCGTTCCAGACAACAAGTCTTAGAAGACAATAACCTTAATATACTAAAAATTTTAAAGAAGATCGCCCTCTAAGGGACATGCTCAGACTGTATAAAAATCTGCATATCTAATGACAGTATTTGCAGTCCCTGGAGAATGCTGAATTTTTTTTTCTATATTATGCTTTATACAACTAAAACAAAACAAATTAGCATACCAAAAACTAAGAGGCAGAACTAACAGCTTATGTATTATAATGTCATTATACAGAAAGTAATTATGCAACTTTAGTAATCAGTAGTAAAACAAAACAATCTAAACTTGGCTCTTTGGTGTTAATTTGTATGCTCTGATAACTATATTTTTAAAATTAATTTTTCCTACACTACAGACATACCTAAAAGCTGATTTATAATATAAATTTACCTTTCTCTCTTGGGTTCAAAGTTGTATTTCTATTATATTTCTTTTGAATTCTCATTCAGGTTTAAGTGTCAGTCAATGGCAAACCAAATCCCTCCCATCCTTTAAAATCTACAAGGTCAACCTCTCCCTGACAACTTTGCAGCCTCATCTTCCCCTTCCCACTCCCCGCTGCAGAAGGACTGAGCTGGTGTTCACAGATTTATGTGACGGCCCAGAGCAATTACGGGAAAAGGGTGCTAGACGGACTGAACAGACGTGATTACAGACATTAGCCTTTTAAACACCTAAGATGATATTCAACAATGACACGCAAAGACTTTCTAACCAACCAATAATAGAGAAAAATGTTTTCACCGCCATAATGATATCTGGGGGATGGCAGAGGGCTGGGGAAAATCATTATTATAGTCCTTCAAGACTAACACTGGAGCATTACACTTCAAAACCCTGGCGGTATTACCACATAATGTGCTCAAGGCACAGCCGACCACAGAGCAGGCACTAGATTACAGCCAAATGAGTGTTTTTACAGACACTCTCAAACTGTTCTATCATTTTTATTTTAGTTTTCAGTCCCATATTCTTCCAAAATGAGATGGAAGCTTAGAGTAAAAAGCATCATTAAATAGGGCTGTAAAAGAAGAAATAGGAAACCAAACCATGAAAAGGAAAAGCACACACACAGGCAGTCCCCGAGTTACAAACATCTGAGACCGACCTACGACTCCCACTTAGGAACGGAGGCTATCACAGCTAAGAGGGAAACGTACCTGTCCCAACTTACCCAAACATTCAACTGAAGAACAGACCTACAGAACCTGTCCTGTTACTAACTCGGAGACCACCTGTATACCCACCGCAGGACCCGAGGCTCTACTCTCGAGTCTTAACTCTAGGGCAGTGGAAGTGCATGCCCACACAAACACACAGGGGCCAAAAAGGTGGAAACCCAAAGTCTGTTAGCAGATGAACGGAGATTGGTACATCCACACAACGGGATCCCACCCAGCAATAAAAAGAAGCAAACCATTGACAAACACACCAACATGGCTGAAATTCAAAATGAACACAGTGAGTAAAATACATCACAGCAAAAAAAATATGCATTCTCCATGATTCTATTTATATATCAAATTCTAAAAAAATGGAAAATAACATACAGTGATAAAGCAGTGGAGCGGCTGCCTGAGAACAGATAACGGGAAGAGGGGACAGATTCCAGAGGAACGTAAGGAATGGAAGTGATGGTGATGTCCGTGATGCCTGTGATGGTGGCTTCGTGCAATTACACGTGTCCAAATTCAGGACTCTGCGCGCCTCCGGTTTGTGCAGTTTACTGAGCATCAATTATAATACCTCAAAAAAGCGGGAAGCATAAAATAGCTGTCCTTCACGTGGCGAACGCTCCACAGATACCAGGTATCCTGTTATTATCATTAACATACAAAGGTTTAAAACAGAAACAAAAAAGAGGAGGAATTTGGAGTATGTATCTGAAGGGGGACCCACGATTTAGAAAGTTGTCTCCAGTTAAGAAATGGGGAAGAACTTACTACCAAGGCTTTAAACTCCTGGGGACATCAAGAAATCTGTGATTTCCAGTTCAGAAATGGGGGAAGGACCTACCAAGGCGTCAAGTTCCTTGAGATGTCAGGATATCTTTCTACTCCCTTTCGAGGAACAGACAATCCATTCAGGGGTAAAAATGGAATAACAACCCCCAAATTTAAAAACTTAGAAATGTACAATCAAAATGTTACAATAGCCAGAGAAAGAAACCCCGAGTGTCTGACGCAGTCTGAGCTGGAGGACGCCCCAATGTTTCCATAGATTCTTCTGGGGCTCCAGTGAAATTACATTCTCTTCCTCCTGTATCTCTTTCTAGATTAGCAGTCTCCTGATCTGCTTTTCATCATCTGAGGCATTGGGGACGGTAATTATTCATAACTGAGGTTTACTGAGTGGTTACTAAGAGGCAGGCATTTGCTTCATCCTCTTACCAATCCTATAAGCAAACTGAGGCACAGAGGACAGAGTTACCTGCCCAAGGTCACACAGCTAGTCTGAAGACTAATCCAGGAAGTCTATGTTCTCTACCAAACTACACCATTTTCACACGATAGACAGGTTTTCTTACCCTACAACATGCTGACAGTGAAACCTGCATGTTATCACCAGTTCTTTCCCTAAGCTGCCTCGTGATATTATAAGAACTGAATTAAGCTACAAATGACATGCTTTCAGCTAGAAAGACATTTTATAAATTATTACAATTTCTTTAAAAAGTAATTCTATTAGTTTAGAAATCACTAAAATGGAATCCTTAAAATAGATCACTCTCCTCTTGCCTTTACTCAATTTTATGATTAATTTAATACCTCTAACAGAAAGTGGTTTTACATATTGAAACATTCTTTACAGGGGAAAAAAACCCTACGTGATATTTTAGTACCCAACATTTCTTTTGAAGGCAAATTCCTTTTCTGCATATAGACTAAAAATTAATTTTGCTCCTTCTACTGAAATGAATTAGAAGTCAAATATTCATTTCCTGGAATTCACCTTGAAATTAGCCTCCATACTGAGAAAAAAAGAGCATAAAACTTTTGATAATCAATTTACACAATTATTCACTTTCACTATTAAATGAGACATTCAGTCAGCTAGCTTGATATACATATTAATATACACATACGTACACAGACATAGAGATAGACAACTATTTCCTGCGGGAGATATCACTGAATCCCCACCATATGCCAGGCATTGTTATTGTTACTCACGGTGGCAATACAGCAGGGAACAAAACAGACACAAATCTCTACCCTCATAGTACTTAAGTTCCTGTGGGTGAGTCAGTGATGATAAATCTAATGAGATGAAACGAGGCAGGGTTAGGAATGCAGGGACTTGGGGGTTGGGAGAAGTTGAGAAAAGAAAGGTGACAGTTACCCTTATATTTTTAGAAGTCAGGGCTCTTTATTCTTTTTCTTTTTTAGAAATTTCAGATTAATATAAGGGTACTTACTTACAATTAGGTTACACTGTCTGCATCTGTCAGGTCAAGTCCAGGTTATAGTTGAGCCCTTCACTCAAGAGGTATGCTCTATACCCTACGCTGTACTGGACAGGTGACAGCTTACCAACAGTCTGTCTTCAAAGTTCTTTAGTTCAGATCAGAGAGGAGAATAATGTAAATTAAAATGGAGTTGAACAGAAATGTGATTCACCCTCTTGACTACTAAGAAAAGATACACACCAGAGACAGTGATATTTGAAGGCAAAAAAGTCAGATGAGCATTCCCTACGTCCAGATAGGGCTAGATGAAAAAACGTGGAGGGAATTACACAGTGGTATTCAGTTTCTTTTTATCATCTAACAATCCCACCAAAATTAACAACACTCTTACTTGTACCACCAACTGCGATGCGATTCTTAAAACAATATAGTTCAAACCAAAAATAACTATTGAATTCCTTATTTGATCAAGGAATGAATAGGCACCATGTGGCAATTCCAAAATAAAGTTACAAATATGAAACCAATTCTGTAGTACAAAATGGCAAAATTGGATAAAATGAAATATAACTTTTTAAAATCATAAAGCCTGGATAAAGCAAAATCAGAAAAAATTCACTAGGTTTCTAAAACATTAGACGCATACACAGTTCTAGATTTTTAAACAAGTTTTCTCAAACTGTTCTGACAAAAATTAAACACTTTTCCATTACTACATAAGTATTAGAATGTACTAATTTTAAATCAATTTGTCCTCTTGTATGAAAGTAATGATGTAGATAATTTTACCACTCTATTATAGTCAGGTATTAAATTACCTGCCATCTGAGCCAAAGGCTCAGGGGTCTTTAAAAGTTCTAGAATTATGGTGAAATCAAACAAAGGCCTTTAAATTCATTAAGTGCCCCCCCACCCCGCATTCCCTTTATAAGATACCGCATACAATCTGTTCTACTATTTGCCAATGTTTTAAAAATGTAAGACTTTATTTCACATCCTCAATCCTGCCTCCTTTAATTCCCACTTATTTGTTGTAGTTCTTTCCTAGAAAAAGTCAAAAACAAGTTTATCCTTTCCACTGCCAACCTCCGACAGGGAGCCGTGAGTACCCTCACTCATGGCTTCTTTTCTCCAGTTGAAACATGCCCAGTTCCTTACATATTTCCATATGATAACAGTGCCTGTGTTTTAAAGATGCATGCATCATTTCACTTAAACCTCGTCTTCAATCTCTAAGTACAGAAGACCAACTCTGTTTCTTCACTTAAAAACCTCTTCTGTAAGAATGCTTGAGTTTAACAGTCCCTCTTAATGAAGGGCCAGCAGGGGTCTCACGTGTCTTCTCATCTTTTGGTCATGGAAATGCTTTTTTCTTTCTTTTTTTTTTTTTTACCAAAATTAAGTTCTCAAAAATCATACCAATGATTCATTACTGGCCATTATTTATTTTTACTTATTTCTGAAGGCATAAATCATGACTTTCAAAGCTATTTGATTTTTAAAATAAGATCACAAAAAACTGTTTCGCATTAACGTGTTAAGTAGGTTTATTCAAGCTGTTAACGGACCATCTAGTAATGCTTGTTAGAAAAGTAGATTTCTAGACCTCTCCAGACTACAGAATCAACATCTTTGGGATGAGGCTAGGGGGTCTGCCATTTGAAGAACATAAAGTATCCTTGGGGACAACAAGGAGTTTAAGAATCATAATATTAAGATTTAACTTTAGCTTTGCCTCCTAAAAAAAAAACCTTAAATATCTCACCTGTAATCCAGGAATAAATCGAGTATCCTTTTCAACTACCAAAAGTTCAGCAACGTTGGCATTGAGAATAGATCTTGTAATTCCCCCTGGCCCAGGGCCCACTTCATAAACATAAGCATTTGTCAGATTGCCAGCTTTCCGTACAATTTTATCTAGAGAAAAGAAAGTTGAGTTATCTTGATTATCCTGGCAAATTTCAATATGTAGAATTTAAAGAGAAAAATAATCCATAAAAATTCTTATCAGCCATTATCCAACTAATCCTTTATGTTTATCTGATTATTTAACTCCCCATCTAAACCAACAGTGGCCATTTAATATTCTACCACTGTAGAACTATACCAGTCCCTTAATGAAATAGATTACAACAAGTTTGCTTAGCTTAAATTTAGCTGAACAATTTTTATTGCTCCCTGCCAATTTGTTTCAGATTGATTTGAAACCAGTTTTAAGAACAGACTAAGCATGCAGCACTTTTCTACAGTTGTTGCACATCAAATAGTTTAATAAGAAAGACGAGTTTCATATTCAGAATCCTCAATGTTGCTCGTTTGATATCCAAAAGCAAGAAGGGCTGGCAGTTTCCCTTTTTAGCTTCGGACATCTAGTTGGTGGACAGTCTGGCAAAGCAACGTGTTCCCAGAAATGTGGATTCTTGGTCATTTTCAGGAAAAAGTTAAATTTAGCAGTGGAGGTTTTTAAAGCTTTGCAAACATGCACATTAATAAAGAAGAATTATTTTTTTTACTCAATTTTGTTTAAGTTAGCAGACTTTAAGAAATCATAGAAAAGCAGAGTACTGGTCCACTGCAGCTAGTCAGCGCGTCTGGACAAATGAGCTGGTCTTAGAGAAATGATGTATTAACATCTAAGCAATTTAACTTACTAGGATAGTGGAAATATAGTCACTAAAAACACACCAGCACTTACTGCCAGTGTTCACTGACTTCCTTCAGCCTTATTGTTCACTTCTATTATTAATAACCTATTTGGTAGGCTAAAAGGTAAAAATTACTCTATCATCCAAAATGGTTTTGTCCACTAATGGGTGAGGGAGGGAAATGGCACCATCCATCATATCTGACCATCACATCTGTCACAGGGATTTACATACATTCTCTCACCTGACTCTTCCATGTTCACTAAGAACTCCTACCCCATTTTAATTTCTCTGAACTTTTCAGTTTCCTTGTCTATTGTTTCATTTGTGCAAGGTCACCTAGAAAGCAAATGGCAGAGAAGGGATTCCATCTCAGATATAAATTCTAAAGTCAATCATTGCTCCACTGTAAGCCCAATGCCACCCAGAGGCAGCAGCACTAATGCTTTAAGCGCAGGCTTTATGGAGTGAATTTAATATTCTCATTTTTTAAAATGGAGAGCCATGACGGTAGGCAGAACTCTGCCCTCATACTTTTCAGGCACATTTTCAAATACAAATGAATATTAAAGAAGCACTGTCAAATTGCTAAGCTTGGGTTTCTATCTTCCTCTGCTCCTGCCTGTGTTTCTAACCTCAGGCAAGTACCCTAATCTCCACTCACTCTGGTTCCCAAAGGAAGAGTGGATAATAGTATCCAGAATCTGTGACTTGCTCCTGAAGATGAATAAAGACTGATATGAGAAAATTTTTATGGAGGACTTAAAAAAAATATGAAGATCAATATTTTTCAGTCCTGAGACTGTTCCTTTATATTTAGAATGTGGCTAATGACTAGCAGAAAAGGCTGGTACCAGTTAAACTAGACCCAAAGAATTTTAGAGGAGGGGTAATCTTTCAAAGCTCTTGCACTAAGCCCCTCCTCCAAAAGACGAGAAAACTTAAACAGTGTTAAGCTATTTTATCCAAAGTCATATTGCTATGGGTAGAAAAGATTCATGCCCAACCAATGAAACATCTTAAATCTTCATGCTTTGTGGACTACGTTTCACTTAATTGAAAATTCACTTTTGGGTGTGATTTTTCTGCTCTTTTCCGTTTCAGAAGAGGAGCTAACAGAATGAGACACCAAACTTCAAAATAGAAGTGCTCCAACAGTGAATTAGTGAGCGCACTTGTTAACACTTCTCGCAATCTCATCTTGGGTGGTGGTGGTTAAACGAACAGATACCTATTGGTCAAAACTCATCATATCATGCACTTCAAACTAGTGCATTTTCTTGTATATAAATGGTACCTCATGAAAAGTGACTTAAAAGCATAGGGAGTGGAAATGGAAGCTTAGTAAAATGTCAACTTCTCAGGGAGAAACTTTGCCTTGCTCACTCCCATACCTCATCCCCAGAACGACCACACAGTAGCTTGTACTTGTACTTGAACCGGGTGAGTACTCATGTCCTCAGAGACTTTCTAGACTCAACGAGTAAACAAACGTTTAACCAACGAATCCTGAAAAAATACTTTTTCAACAAGTTATCAATAAAATCCACGTACTATAATGTAAATATTGATAACTTTAAACTGCACGGAAAGCAAATCCAGTCAGTTTATGCGGCACTATTTCGGAGTGACCCACGTGAACCCCTGACCCCCCGTGCGCGCCGCGCTGCACCGCACGTGTCTCCAGGGAGCTGAGACTCCGTTCTTTTAGCACAAGCCGGTAGAAGGCCCCGGCCAAACGCCGACCGCACGCCTGTGCCTGGAAACCCGCCCGCGGGGTCCACACGAGACGCCCCCCACCCTGTCCACGCCCTCAGGTCCGTAGGGGCGACATTCGGGCAGCACGAAGAAGCTATCCACCTGTCAGCCTCAGGTCCAGGAGAAAATTCTGGGATAGCTGCTTCACTGCATTCAGTCTGAATAACTTAATGATTTCTCGGATCGTGGGCAACGGCGGGAGACGGAAAGTGCTGAGCTTCCCAGCTGCAGCCATGGTCCCAGAGGAACCACAGACCCACTCCCTTGACTTTTCCCTGCAGCTCGGACAGGGCTGGGGAGGAGCTTGGGAGCACCAGGGCCCGCCTCCGGACCCTCCTCATTGGTCAGATGTTTCCCATCGGAAGCGGCGAGCGCGGACAGGAAATCCGGGCGTACTGACGGCGCATGCGCTACGTCCCGCTGAGCGCGGTGCAGGTTGGGTGAGCCGTGGGTTCCGAGAGGGCGGTGGAGTGTGGGTGTCGCTTCTCTGGGGTGGGCGGGGCGAGGCGGGGTCTGGGCGAGAAGTTGGGGTTTGGGCGCCCTGGGCGAGCCGTTTATCCTAACCTGGAGCTTCCGAAGATCTTCTGGCCCTTTGACGTTCTAAATGACCATGGTGAATATTAGCGCGGAAGGCTGGTGATCAGATGCAAAACTATTTGTTGTTTTTAGAGACAAGGTCTTTCCCTGTCTCTGTCGCCCAGACTGGACTTAAGTGGCATGACCATAACGTACAGAAACTTCGAGCTCCTGGGCTCAAGCGATTCTCCTGCCTTAGCCTCCCAAGTAGCTAGGAGTTTGGCTAATTTTTATTTTGTAGAGATGGGGTCTTGCTGTGTTGCCCAGGCTAGTCTGGAACTCCTGGGCTCAAGTAATCCTTTGCCTCCGTCTCCCAAAATGCTGGGATACAGGCGTGCACTACCTCCAGGCCCAGAGTTAAACAGCAGTTCTTTCTTAAGGCTACTTTTTTTTTTTTTTTGGCCAGGGTTGGGTTTGAACCCTGCCCTTTCTGGCATATGGGGCCAGCGCCCTACTCCTTTGAGCCACAAGCACCGCCCAAGGCTATGTGTTTTTTAGAACAACCACTCTGCAGATGACCCCGTACTTGGTGGGTTTCTGACTTCTCTGTGCTTCGTTTTTATTCATCCTTTAAGTGGCCATAATAATGTCTACCACAAAATTGTGAGCACTAAATGAGAATGGTCACTTGGTGTGCAAATTCCGAACATAGTGTGAGTGGCATGGCATCTGGTAAGCCCGCAATCAGTGGCGGATGCTACTACTATAATTATTGGGCAGATGAATGCAATTCAGAGAGTGTAAATGTTTCAGCACAGCTTGTTAATGAAAGGGCCAGAATTAGAATGCAACTCTTCGGACCCTTCAGCATGTTTCCAGCTGAGGAGAAAAACGGCCTTGTTTAGTACTTTAGACTTTGAGAAGTGTTTTCATATACTTTGACTGTTTGTTTTTGAATCTTTCACCAAGTCTTATGAAATAAATAGGACAAGTATTACTAGCCTCAGGAGTAAACAAAAGCTTAGAGAGGCAATGATATTCACAAAGCTAGAAAATTGTGGAATCCAGTTGAATCTAAGTTTTGTGAAGTTTTTGGTGGCTACTCCTTCTATCCTGCCCATGCAGTGGGTATTGGCTGCCACTCCGTGTGTACCCTGGCCATGTGCTCTTAGTGCCTTCTTATTGTCCAAGTATTGCAGCCTCTCTTTTTCCTTCTCTTCGAGCAGTAACGTGGAAGCCAAGGATGAAAAGGAAGAAAAAAACATGATCGTACTAATAATAGCTAACATTCATAGGGCATTCTGCCAGGCTTTACAAGTGTTTTACAACTATTATCTCAATCCTCACCACACACCAGATGAATACATTCTGTTATTACACATTTTTGAAGATAAAGTAAGGTTTGCAGAGGTTCAGCAATTTGCCCTACGCTGCACAGCTAATAAAGTGATGGATGGAGGCAGGGTTTGAATCCGCATAGCCTGCGTCCAGAGCCTGCTTTTTTGAGCAGTGCTGGCAATGTAGAGTTCATTTGTTTAGGCTGATTACATCCAGGTACAGAAAGAAGACTTAAATAAACTAGGGGAAAAAAACAAAGAAAATGAAAGTATTTAAATTTCTCTGAGAGGTGGGAGAATTTTGCTGTTCTAAATCTATACTTATTTGCAAATTGCTGCATTGAATCTAAAAATATTTATTTCTCAAGTAAGTTTTTTAAAGAGTCACCAAATGACTCCGGGTGAGATGAAAAGGAAAAACTCCTTGAGCCCAGGAGTTTGAGTCCAGCCTAGGTAACATAGACAAACCCCCATCTCTTAAAAAAAAAAAAATGTAAAAAACATTTTAGGAAAAAGTGAAATGTGGATTGCAACCTCAAGTTGTTGGTTCAGAGGTTTTATTTTCCACAACACCCTATGCCTGGGAAGGCATTCATTCATGATTATACTAATGGTATCATTTATTCCTTGCAAGGGTTCTATGTGAGGGAGATTATCTCACTGTGGAGAAAAGCCAGGTCTTTTAACTTATCGTGGGTTCTAGAGCAAAGTACAGAGAGAAGATGATCTGAAATTTCTTTTCTGAGTTCTCATCTAATTGGCCACACCTCTCAAGCATCAAATTATTAAGTTAATTCATTTTTGTTAATTTTATAATGCTATTTAAATACATAGAAATATGAAATCTATGTGTAAATTTAAGCTTACAATTTTCAATGACTAACTACCTCAGAATTACAATAAATACACACACAACGACAAATCCAATGCGAATGATCTTACTGGGTGATGAATGATGTTAAATCACCACTCTTAGTGCTAAGCAGAATTCTTTTTTAAAGGCTCAGCTTACTCATGCTATGGGGTGCCGTGTAATGACCGAATGTTCTCAGTTTGCCGTTGTCACTAGCTTTCCTCTTGGGAGAACACAGACACTACATGTTAGGTCTGCTTGCATCTATTTTTATTCTCTAGAAAACAATTGGAATTATTAGACAACAGTGCTATCACGAATCTACACATTGCATGACAGTTACAAGGACACTGTTCAGGTGACCCAGAATGTAATCACAAGAACTTTTAAAAAGATTAACATCAACACAAAAGCAAACTAAAATTTATTTATTGTTGAGTATTTTTTTATTTTTTCAAATTAATATTAGGGTACAATTTTTAGGTACATTGTTCTCATTTCTAGGGCAAACTAAAATTTAAAAGAGCAAAAGCACGTCTGCATTGAGAGTTTGTAGGTTCTTGATAATTTGTCCTCAAATCTAAAAATGCATGTTTGAATAGCTCATACCCTGCCGTCTTCAGTCATTCACATTGGTGAAGTTATCATTTCCAAAGCAGTTTCCCTCGTTACTTCACTTAATTCTTATTTGGATTATGTGATGTAGGCTCACAGAGATAGTCAGTGACTAACTCACTGTCCCAGTGTGTCTTAGGTCATTCCTGCTCCTAGAACACAATACCTGAGCCTGGGTAATTTATAAAGAACAGAAATGTATTTCTCACAGTTCGGAAGGAGCTAGAGGTTTGTGTCTGGAGAAAGCTGTGCTCTCTGCTTCCACATGGCACCTTGTTCCTGCATCCTCCTAACTTAGTTACCTCTCACTCCCTACCCGTTAATACCATCACATTGGCGATTGGGTTTCAACATGTGAATTTGGAGGGACATTAGCTCAGTGCTGGTAAGTAGTGGAGCTGAGTTTAGAACCTACACAGCTTCTGAGTCCACTGTGGTCCTCCCCACCCCCATATGTGTTAACATTTTTCGAACTGAATAAAAAGTTCCTTTTTAGAAGAATCTTTCAAGTTTTTAATAGTTCTTGAGATCTAATTTTTATCATCGTAAATATCTGATCCTCAATTTTTAATTTTCAGAAAATTATGCATAACTCTGCAAAAGCCTATGAAATCAGCAGGGGGTTTTAGTAGTGTATTTCATATATTAATGCAAACAGTTTTATCCCTTAAAAGAGAGGTATGCTGTTTCATCAGTTTGAGGCTTTGAAGTATCTGCTTCATCTAGATGCAGATTTTAATATGCTAAAATATTATAATTAATACAGAAATCACTAGCTCCACCTGTCAGTAATAGGAAGAACTTCAAATGATTCATGCTGAACTCCACTTCAGAATTCTAACTTGGACAAATCCCAGAATGGTTGTATAGGAAAATTACTAGTTAGGTTAGTATTATTTTAATAAAAATGCATATGTGACTTTATTTGCTATAAGTAATTTAGTGCCTATTTATAGAAAAGGTACTAATTCTAAAAGGTTGTCATTTTACACTTCCCCGAAAGAGACTGGAAAGCCACAAAGAGCAATATCTTTCTGCCATGTGGGAATTTTCAGGGAAAATTAAATGTGGCTTGGAATAGCCAAATTGAACTTTATAAAATGACTATTATGGCATGTAAAGTACCCTTTTCTGATAGTATTTTATGATTTCGTATAATGTGACTCAGCGCTCCAGAGAAATATTAAGAACCACATTTCACACATGTTTAGTTTTTTCCTTTTTTTTTAATGGCACTTTGATGCCCACTGTTCACAAAGGAATCTAGGGACCTACCTAGAGCGAAGAAGGAAAAACATGATAATTCTGAGCCGGTGGACAAAGGCTCATTCTGTGGGGATAGGAGTAGCCAACCGATGGCAACACTGTCACAGGCTAATTGCCTGAGGGAACCGTGGAACAGTTACCCTGTTTTTTCAATATGGTGCTTATCACTATTTCGGGCAGTGTTTGAAAGCCTGCTCCTTGTCTGGAAAGATGTGAGAGTTACTGTCAAGTATCCTAATGGGTGTTGAGGATGCCGGGAGCTAGGGATAGGCTTTTCCCTACACAATAAAACAATCTTTGGGGGGGTGAAGAAAGTGTGCTAATGCCATTGTAAAATAATTGGCCTTTATCATAGAGACAAACCTCAGAGAGATTACAGGTGCAGTTCCAGACTACCAGAATAAATATCTCAATAGGGAGTCACAGGAAGTTTTGGTTTCCAAGTGCACATAAAAGTTATGTTTATGCTACACTGTAGTCTACTAAGTATGCAATAACAGTACTTCCCCCAAATGTTTGTATCTTCATTTTAAAATGCTTTACTGCTAAAGAGTGTGAATGCTCATTACCACAGGTCTTCAGCAAGGGGTAATCTTTGTGCCGGGGAGGTTCTTGCCTCCATGTTGGCTGCTGACTGATGGGGTGGGGATCCGTGAAGACTGGGGTGGCTGTGGCAGTTTCTGAAAATAAGAAATAATGACTTTTGCTACATTGATTCGTTCTTTCTATGAAAGATTTCCCTGTAGCATGTGATGCTGTTAATAGCCTTTTATGCACAGTGGAGCTGCTTTCAAGACTGGAGTCCATCTCCTCACACTCCGCACCCGCCTTTTCAATCCCGTAACCCTCTGACTCCTTTGCTGCCGTTTCAGTGCCGTTCACAGCACCTTCGCCAGCGGTAGATTCCTTCACAAAGCACTTGCCAGTTAAGTTTGCCATTTTACGTGGGCACAGTTCATTGCACCCCCAAATAATTATGAGAGTAACATCAACGATCACTGATCACAGATCACCACGACAGATATGACAAAAAAGTTTCAAATATTGTGAGAATTACAAAAATACGAGACACAAAGCAGGTGCTCTTACAAAAGTGGGGCTGTTAGACTTGTTCAAGGCATAATTGCCACAAACTCTCAGTCAGTAGAAAACGCAGCATCCGTGGTGTGCAGTAAAACGAGGCGCGCCTGTGTGAGTTTAGTAGCTGTGGTCTCAGCATTTCATTTCGTTTAGGTTAAGAGTGAATGAAACTCAGCATGAGCGCATTTGGAAGTGGTGTGGGAGTAAGTCGGCTCTTCCTCCCAATCCTTGCTTTCCTCCTTTGGTATAACTACCCTTTATATTTTAGTTATCTTCATTGTTTATTTGTCTTGTCTTTTCTATCGTACTAAAATGTGGGGTCCATGAAAACAGGACAGCGTCTGTTCACGGATGTAAACTGTTCACCTGTCCCCAGCCCGGGATGTTTAACAAGCATCTGCTCCATGAGTGAATGAGGAAGCCTCCCTCTGGTTACTTAGGGTACATCTTATTTTCCACAGGAACATGCTACAAATGTTCTGAAACTAAAATTCTGGGCAGATCTTTCTGTAGACTGTCTTCTATTTCTCTCCAAGAGCACCTGTTATGAAACCATCACATCAGCTTTTCCAAAAGACTTGTATTTTTAAACCAGATCCCTTTTCCCAGGCTTCCATTTTTCATCCAGATCTGCTCGTGTCCTCTTTAGCTTAAAATTTCCGCTGGTTCTCTCTGCTGTGCCTCCCTGGTTTCCTCCAGTGTGACCCGAGACTTGCTGCTCTGTGAGGGTGGGCAGCAGCTGTCTTGTTAGGTGAAATCTTACTCATCTTTTCTGGGCTCCACGCAGTGTGACCCATTGTGAGAAATCTCTTGAAAAATGTTTTTAAATTTCAGGTTAACATGAGGGCATCTGATTAGGTTACATTGTTTGCGTTTCTCAGGTAAAGTCTGAGTGGTATTTATGAGCCTCTTGTCTTGTCCTGCTCTGGCCTGATCCCTCCCATTTTGAGTTCCTACAGCTCTGTGTTCAAGTCAGCAGAGTATGTATTGTATTTTGCAATATCATTTGATCATCATACACTGCATTGGAATATAATAATATAATGTCAGGGCCTCCTTTGTCACATTTGCAGCTGTGTGTGTGTGACAGTCTCACTCTACTGCCCCGGCTAGAGTGCCGTGGTGTCAGCCCAGCTTACAACAACCTCAAACTCCTGGGTTCAAGTAATCCTCCTGACTCAGCCTGCCAAGTAACTGGGACTACAGGTGCCCATCACAACACTGGGCTAGTTTTTCTTATTTCAGTCAAGACAGGGTCTTGCTCTTGCTCAGGTTGGTCTCAAACTCTTGAATTCACGTGATCCTCCCACCTCAGCCTCCCAGAGTGCTCGGAGGACGGGTGCGAGCCACAGATTCACAGCCCTTCCTAGAGAACAATCTTTGTGTCTGAAGCACCAGCACAGTGCCCGGCACATGGCAGGCATCTGAGGAACGTTTGCTGATCAGACCCAAGCCATGGAGATTGCTGCCAACTTTAGATACACTAACTTCATGTGAGAGGTCTTGAGTAGAGCAGGGTGGCAGGAGTTAGGCATATGTGGGCGAGGATCTAGGCTCCACCCTTCTTTTATTTATTGCATGCTCTTGGGCAAAGCACCTGGTCTTTTGACACTCGGTTTCTGTGGTAGGCAAACCAGTGATCCCCAGAGATGTGCCAATGTTTATCTCTGTAGCATGTGAATATGTCAGGCACATGGCAGAGGGAAATTATTTCTGCAAATGATGTGGAGGTTGCCAGATAAGGAAATTATTCTGAATTACCAGGTGAGCCCCCCTCCCCCCCTGATCACAAGAGTCCCTAAAAGTGGGAAAGGGAATTAGAGGAGAGAACCAGAGAGATGGAGAAGAGAGAAGGACTTGGTCTGATGTCACCGGCTTTGAAGATGGAGCAGGAGCCACAGGGGTAGAGCCTTCAAGATGAGGGTGGCCTATAGAAGCCCGGAAAGGCAAGAAAACGGGTCCTTTCCAAGGCCCTCCAGAAAGGACCTCAGCCCTGCTGATATCTTGATTTTAGGCCAATGAGACCTATTTCAGATTTGTAAATTACAGAACTGTGAAATAATAAATGCTTGTTGTTTTGAGTTACTGAGCTAGTGGTAATTTGTTACAGCAGTCACAGAACACTAATAATAGTTTCTTTAAATGTAACAGGAATATAGTAAGAGATACTCTATAGCATTACAAAATACGCTTTATGTCTCATTATACCTTGTAAGACAATGCACATAATAAACCAAATATAGTGCTTAACACACTAAAGGCATCTTTTCTGTTTTTTTTTTTTTTGAGGCAGAGTCTCACTATGTCTCAGTAGAGTGTTGTGGCATCATAGCTCACAGCAACCTCCAACTCTTGGGCTTAAGCGATTCTCTTGCCTCAGCCTC
Organism: Galagoides demidoff; assembly: GCA_963574575.1. Classification (NCBI taxonomy): domain Eukaryota; kingdom Metazoa; phylum Chordata; class Mammalia; order Primates; family Galagidae; genus Galagoides; species Galagoides demidoff. The sequence continues at coordinate 15,834 of CAUYQV010039598.1, read as the reverse complement.
TCAAGTAGCTGGGACTACAGGGGTCCACCACAACTCCCGACTGTTTTTTTGTTACAGCTGTCATTGTTGTTTTAGCCGGCCTTGGCCTGGTTGGAACCTGCCAGCCTAGTTGGCTGGCGCCCTGCCCACTGAGCTTTGGATGCCGCCTCATTGAAGGTATCCTAATCAATGTTAGTTCTTTTCTCCTTCTCTCTTCCTGTCTAAACACACTTATCTAGCAGTTATATAAGTATGATGTAATCATATAAATTATATGATATTGAAAGCAATACTGCTATGGTATTGAAATCAAATGACGATGAGGATATAGTTTATTGTTGTTGTGACATATGACAGAGTCAGCCCAGAGGATTACACGGTAGTCCTCAGTCTGTGGCTCTCATGGAAGATGATGGCTTTCCTTTCCGCAGATTTTTATTGAGCTTGGCTGTTGCATATTAACTCTTTATTCTTTTGCTTCATCATTTAGAGGCATTGACAGTTTTAACCCTGGGAAGTTACTGAAGAATAGCATTACAAGGGTTACACCTTCAAACAACTGTGGCATTTGACCTCACCATTACCCAGTTCTGAAACTGTATTCATTTACCCCTCTTCAGTACCTCTCTTGTTTTTTCTGGGAGTAAGGAAGGGTTCTCATTCAGCAGAAAGGTTTAGGTAACAGTTGTCCAAATCAAGTGGCAGTACAAAATATAAAACACTAAGTTATTGTTATGAAATGTTAGATTATATTGTGACGTTATTATGTTGTGACTGGAATCCTATAATTTTAGATTATCTTTCAAATAGTTGCCCCGGCGTCTTGTAAATGTAGAGACTACAGGAAGGGGGATGGGAATGCTGGCTTACAGCTGTCATAACTATAGTAGGTCATTTATATTGCACTATGTTTTATGACTTCATGTCATATACTAATCATATTATATTACTTCATACCCACTCATATCATATTGTAACTTACGTATTACTTATGAGTTAAATGGGCTTTCGTGGTTTCACCTAGGAGTCCAGTCGTGACTTAAACTGTTATTTCTATAGGAAAAATGCCTCTCAGATTCGAATGAATTTGCAAATAATCTGCTAATTGCTAAGCTGAGCTACAGTCATTGTCCTTGTCATACTTATTCTCTGATGCTTCAATCTGAAGCTGATCCGTATTCCTCATATGCATTTTCCACACTTTTTAGACTATGATCCATACAGTGAGAAATGCCTTTTCAATTATAACACACACACACACACACACACACACAAAAGTTCAATAAAACACTCTGTGTTGTGTTTTATTTAAAAAAATATTTTCTAAACTATTCTTTCTTTTCAAAAAGTTATTGGTACAATCTTCTATATTAATTTTCATTGCCTAGTAATAGATTATGGCCTGTAGTTTGTAAAACACTACCTTATTTTCCTGTTGGTCTCAAAGCCTAAAAAGTGGAATATAATCCCCTAGTTCGGGATTTCTCCTTTACTCACCTGTGATAACCAGCTTTGGAACTCATGTGACTTTTTTTTTTTTTAACTCTGGCAACTAGTAGGAGTGCAGTCCCTCCCTAGCAAATGTGGGAGGTGGGTAATTTCAAGGCATGTGCTCTCAACATAATATAAAATACAGTAATTCATGTCATGCTAAAAAGATCACCTCCTGTTTTCGCATTCTTTTATAGGCATTGCTTATTTGGGGGAATAGTTTCTTGTATGTTAAGCAGAACGTAGATGATTTTTCTTCTTTCTTGTTATAAGGAAAAGGTCTAATGTATCAGGCAGTGTTGGGGAAAATGGGCTTGGAAGCATACACAATGTAGGAGGCTCTCTTTCAAAAAAATATGAAATTATGTATACAAAATTAAGTATAAAGTCAATATTTGATTTGGAATAAGAAAAAACTACAAGCAACGACAAACAGCAAAGACATCACAGCATCCTGAAAAGTAACCCGTATATATTTAAACTAACTGCTTCTAGACTTCTTTGACAACTTTCCCTACATTTTGGGAAGCAAACTTGTCACCTCTTCCTCTGGTGATGTTTTGGGAATATATTCCATAGAGAGCAGGAAGACAATTTAGTTTTTCCTTTACCACGATTGGTTAAAATTTGGCTTTTATTTTTATAGTTTAGAAACATTTCTTTTTTTTTTTTTTTTGAGACGGAGCCTTAAGCTAACACCCTGGGTAGAGTGCCATGGCATCACAGCTCACAGCAACCTCCAACTCCTGGGCTCAAGCGAGTCTCCTGCCTCCACCTCCCAAGTAGCTGGGACCACAGGTGCCCGCCACAATGCCCAGCCATTTTTTGGTTGCAGCCATCATTGTTTTTGGCGGCCCGGGCTGGGGATTCGAACCTGCCACCTTAGGTGTACGTGGCTGGCGCCCTAACCGATTGAGCCACAGGCGCCGCCAAGCCAGAAACATTTCTTATAGCTTTGCAGCTCGTTACTAGCAATGCCATATCCATGAAGGTTTTTGATTCTAGATCTCCAGCCACTGTGGTACCAATGGTTGAAAAGCCCCGGGTAGTTCTCAGCATATGAGACCTACACTTTGTTAGATTTGAACCTAACTGTGCATTGTTAGATTTAAACCTAAGTGTGGGGGTTTTTTGTGTGTAATTTTTAATGGTATTGCATTTTTGTTGGTGTGCACAAAAATATTTTGATGTAATTAAAGAAATATACTTTATTCTGTTTGTAAGTTATAAATTTGAAAATTTCAAGTTTTAGGAAACTACAGGCTGTATTTTTAGGGCATTTCAAGTTTTCTAGTTTAGTGTCCAATTTGAAGTACTTTAAATTAATGAACTCATTAATCAGTTTGTCAGCGATCTCATTGTAATGAGGTATTGTGCGTTTGTATTCATCGATACCAGTATTTGGTGTCAAAAAATCAAGATATTTAATTTTTCCAACGTGTCGTAAGATTCATTCCTGTTGACTAATTGGGTTATCAAAAGGGCCATAAACCTGTCATTGCTTTTCCTCAATTTATTTTTTCTTCTTACTAAATTGCCACATTTGATCTGCTCAGTGTTTTTGTTGCAATTCACTTCAGCAGTAATATATAGGAATAATTTCTATTGAGTTTATTGCTCACTTTATTGCTTTGGTTTCTTACTTCATTACTTTTTAATCTACATTTCCCCTCAGTTCTTTAAATACATGATTTAAAGATAGCATAAACACTCCATTCTTACCCAAGTCAAGGCGTCTGTAAGTTTACTGAAATGTTCTAAAACATCTTTCCAAATTTCGGTGAAAATCTGTATTCCTAACCCAACTTCTCCCTTAGCCAGATTCCCAAAGTGCCTTCGGCTACCCACATACAACCTGGAAAGAGCTGGTCGTCTTAACTGGTTGTGGTGAAGAAGTCTTACTTTTGTACATTTTGTAAAAACACATAATCCTGGGAATACATTGGAGGGCCCTTTCCAGGGCCTTGAAGGAGGCCGGTTCCAGTAAAAGGCCCCGACGTTTCCACTTCTTACTCTTCATGGTCCATCGGCCTGTGTCCAGGGAGGAGGGCTGGTCTGAACGACCTCTATCTCGTGACACCAACTATAGGGGACGAGAGAAGTCACCAAGGCAGCACAGGGCTGCTTTACAACACAGTTAGCTGTATGTATCCCCCCAAAATCGGGCCCAAGGCAAGGGTGTGAATGCAAGGAGTATATTTATTTACTTTCTGGAGTAAATAGATATACTATCTCACTATTGGGGAGGTGACTCCGGGAAGCACAATGCGGAAATGGAGAAAAGGCCCTGGGAGAAAGAGAGAGGCCGACTCACTGGGAGAAGGAGAGAGGCCGACTCACTGGGAGAAGGAGCGAGGCTGACTGGCTGGGTGGAGGAGGAGCTGAATGCTGAGGCTCTGTCACTGGTGGGGGGAGGGGGACGAGGGCTCAGTCCAGGGGATCTTTTGCAAAACCTGTGCCGCCCAACTCGAGAGTTGTCCCACTAGGATCTGGGGAGGCTTTGCTCCTAGGCATTGAAGACAGCTTGGGAGGTGGGGAGCTGCAGATGAGCTCTGGGGGGACAAGGTGGAGATGGGCTGGTGCAGAACCAGGCAGCACCTCTGTCCCATGCAGATCCTATTCACCAGTAATTCTGGCAACTCAGAATTACTTAGAGTGATAAAGAATCGTCATTACTTTGGATCTTTCTTATTTAGTTAAGAGGACTCCGAAGCTAGTGGAGAGGGGATTAAACAACAATGTGGAGTCAGCCCTCACTGGCCAAAGGCAGTGTTCAAAGCCAAGTGTTTGAATTCCAGAATTGAGTCAGTTGCACTAGAGAGAAGCATTTTCTATAAGTTGAAAGAGAACATAGTTACAATTTCTAATTACTTTCAATTAAATCCATGACCTTCTCATTATAAACAAAGGTGACGAAATATTTTTCTATGTCCCAACAACAAACTGTTCATGAGACTGAAGTTCACCTTCCTAGGGTTCCTGTTGTGGGTCTTGTTCTTTTGGGGAAGGCGAGAGTTGAGCCCTCTATGCTCATCTACTGCAGTCGCCTATTAGGGTCTGGAATGATGATGAAAGGGAGAAAAATAGAAAAAAAAAACATTTAAAATGACATTGGTCTGGTAGGAGACTAAAGACCAGGCTAAATGTTAATACAGCTGAGTTTTGTCCCAGTTGAATCAGCTCCATAGACCTTGAGAGTCCATTTTTCTCTCTGTGCCTCAGTTTCCTCATCTGTGTGGTACAGGGTCTAGACTGACCCTGAAGGTCACCTCCAGTTCTGGGGTGCATTGCAAAAGTGAAGAATGCAGCCTGCTGTGAGGCCTGGGTCTTACTGTGCAATTGTAGACGCAACCAAATAAATTAACCCTTCTGACCTCCATTTTGCTCACCTGAAAAATGAAGAGGCTGGGCCAGATATTCCTTAGGGACACCTGTGTTTTGTAGCCCAATGACATAACTCGTGAGGGGAAAAACCTCCGAAAACGCATGGTGCGCTGCCCATCTCAGCCACTGGGTGGCGATCTTGTTCCGCGTTAAATTATCAACAGTTCCAAAGTTTGAGTGAACTAAGAAGAGCGAAGAAAGATTTTCGAAAGGATACTGAAATAAAGCAGGTCAGCAAAAACTGGAATTATGGAGGAATGACAGTAAACAGCACTGCCAAATAAGAGATATAAAATCCCTATAGCCGAGGCAGTAAAACACAGAGGGGTGTATGAGAGCTGTGTTTTGGGTATTGTTGGAATATGGAGAGAGGACCACATTGTAAATTCATACAGTTTTAAAAGACATGATTTAAAAGTTAACTCTAACATTTCAGAATTAACGTGCAAGTGCCAGAAACCTACCTTAAGACTGTGCTAGAGCATAAACGTCTACATTTACAAAATCTAAACCAAATCAGTAAATGTATTTTTGGGGGGGTTAAATCTAAGGGAACACTTGATGGAATTATAATCTTGTTTCAATCTTTTAATGTTAAATCAAATAAAACCACTAAGGAGGTTTTGAGATTTTCCACATTTTAAAAGAGGCTGTGGTGTCTGTCAGGCTGGCTAGCTCCCCTAGAATGCTGGGCTAACTGCTCCTGGAGTTAATGGTCCCCCAACACTGGGTTGAGGGCCCTTCTGTGGGGAGGGACAGGAGCAGAGCAGAGAAGGCTGTCCAATCACAGCACTGCCCACTCTGTCTCCAGGAAAGGGCATATTCAAAGAAACACCATAATCTCCCCAAGAAAGCTCTCCAGGGGCTTGAGGAAAAGGGCAGTGACAGGCAATGTTCACTCTCCCAAAGAGGAGCAAATGAAGTTTTGTACACTAAGCCGAGATCTGAGGGCAGGAGGATGCGTAGAGCACAGCCTGCTGTTTCCCCTTCCACATTTCTGCCCACCAGTTACTCCTGATCCTCTGACAGGTAGACACAGGTTTTCACTGAAGGCCGAGCCTGGGCCTGGCGGCTCTGGTTGCCATGGCTGTGCTGTCTCTCCCACTTCCTTTGATACAGGAGCTATTAGTTTACATAATCCTCTCACCGGAGGATGTCCCCGTTTAAAAGAAAAGAATAAGTTATATTGCTAAGTAACCTTTAACAATGCGCAGCACTCATTATGCATTTGCTTAATGATACAAAGGCTTTGTTTGCTCTATTTCAGGTGATAGCAGCAGATCAAAGTCACCAAGACCACAATGTGCTTGAGAAGTGCCAGCAGAGACTGGATGGAAATAAAGTGTAGCATTTAGGTGGCACTTTATACTCTCAAAGGATTCTGCGATTACTAATTAATTATCCCACACAACAGCTCTAAGAGGAAGGTCAGTGTCTTTAGCTCTATTTTACAGATGAAGAATCAGGTAGCAGTGAAGTGATTTCCCCCCTTCAACATTTAAAGATCTCAGGTCAGGGCAGACTGAGGGGTGGAGGCTGCAGGTAAATCTCCAAGCAGATGAAGAGTAAACAGACCAGAGGTTCCACTTCCTTTGATCTGTCCTTTGAAAAACCCCTGAACAAACACCATGTTCTGGACTTGCTGCTGCCACCCCTTGCAGCCCAGCTGCTCTGGCTGTGCTTCTCTTTTCTACGTATCTGCCGTTGTGTATGTAATTTCATTCATTCATTCATCCATCCATTCAAGGAAACATAATTGGCCATTACTGCAGTTGATTTGGGTAGGAATACAGAAGTGCAAAACAACTTATTCTTCAAGTGATTCTTTAAGGAAACATTATTTTAGCAGGATACACATACATACACGATCATCTCCTAGAGGAAGTGGGGTGCCACAGGACTTAATTCTCACTGGCAGTGTCAAGATCGGCACTGAGTTTGAGCCAGTCCTCTGGACCACACCTGCATTCAAACAGGAGGACTCCTGAGAGTCCCGAGGGAGGGATGACAAGGTCTCCTGAATGTTGGCTGCTCCACACTTTTGTTTAGGCCTATCCTCCTGTTGGCTGATCTGATAAACTCCTACTCTGCAATTTTTTAATGATCTGTATGAAAGTCTTCTTTTTTGACAATAAACAATTTGAAAACAGGGACTAGTTGTTGTAGCCCACAGGGTATTGTGGAGAGTAGCAGCAGCCATGACCACCAGCCCAGCGCCTACTCTGGTGAGCGGCCTATGGAGCAGCTGTTGCTGGTAAGCCAACAACACACAAAGAACTTTATCAATGGAAAAGAAGCCATTACTCTGTAGAAATTTATTTATTTATTTTTGCAGTTTTTGGCTGGGGCTGGGTTTGAACCCGCCACCTCCGGCATATGGGGCCAGCGCCCTACTCCTTTGAGCCACAGGCACTGCCCAGAAATTTAGTTTTGGAAAAAAAAAAAAAGAAGCTCACAGCAGCCTTGTACTCTTGGGCTCAAGAGATCTGCTTGTCTCAGCCTCCCAAGTAGCTGGGACTACAGGTGCCCACCACAAGGCCTGGCTGGTTTTTCTGTTTTTAGTAGAGATGAGGTCTCACTTTGCTCAGGCTGGTCTTGAACTCCCGAGCTTAAGTGATCCACCTGCCTTGGCCTCCAGGGTGCTAGGATTACAGGCATGAGCCTCCACTCTAGGCCTTCTGTAAAATAATTTATAGAGGTTTATCTGGAGCCAATTTTGGGGACCATGACTTGGAGCCACACCCAAGAAGACTTGAGCAAGTGGATTTGCTGGGGTGACAGTTTGGTTTTGTACATTTCAGGGAGACAGGAATTACATCACTATGTGGAAGGCACATATAGGTTAGAGTGGAGTTAATGATTCTTCAGTTTTCAGTTGACAGTTGGCTCTAATAAACCAGCAGTTGGTGAAAAGGAATGCTTGAGCTAAGGTGTTTGCCAACTACCTGACGTCTGTGCAGACTCAAGTGGTTTGCTATGATACTGAGGACCTGCAGGTGTATCTTGCATAGCCTTAGGCTGGTTAATGAGTCAGGAAGGACGACTCTAAGAAGGGAGGAGTATAGGACGAGGCATGGCCAATCGCTTTTCTCATGCCTAGCAACTTAGTTTTAAGGATCCCCTTGGCCAAGAGGGGGGCTCTAGTGAGTCAGCTTCTGGGGGGAGCCTTAAGATTTTATTTTAGTTCACACCTTTGAGGGAGGTATTGTATCATGAACCTTTTATAGCGGTGGAGAGACTGAGAAAGTTTAAGTAAGTTGCTCAAAGCTACATAGTTCTTTCAACCACTGAAAAAGAATTTAATGACCTGTGCTAAGTAGAGAGATTTAACTGGTGAGCAAACCAGATGTGGACATTCTCTGTAGGCAGTTTACAGTCTACTGGGGAAGACAGACATGAAACAAATTATAACTATACCTCAGGATGTAATTACAGCTTGTGATACAGTCTCTGAAGAAAAAGCAGTGCCTGTGGGAGAAGTTAGTGCAGGGTGACCTGACCTAACTGTGGGCTGGGGACAGGTGTAGGGGAAAGATCAAGGTTGGAGGACACATACCTGAAGGGTCTATTTTTTTTTTTTTGAGATGGAGTCTCAGTTTGTCTCCCTTGGTGGAGTACCATGGCCTCAGCTCACAGCAACCTCCAACTCCTGGGCTCAAGCGAGTCTCCTGCCTCCACCTCCCAAGTAGCTGGGATTACAGACACCTACCACAATTCCCAGCTATTTGTTTTGTTGTTGTTGTAGTTGTCACTGTTTTTTGGCAGGCCTGAGCTGGGTTTGAACCTGCCAGCCTAGGTGTATGTGGCCAGCACCCTTCCCACTGAGCTACAGGCACTGCCCTGAAGGATCTAATGTTTAAACTGAGTTTTTAAAGATACACGAGTGTGAATAGGCCAAAGGGAACAGCATGTGCTAAGGCCCTGGGGTAGGAGGGAGCTGGGAGCATCTTGCCATACCAGTAAGATGACTGGAGAAGGAGCTGGGACTGGATCTTGGAGCACCTTGCCAGGGAGGGTAGTTTGAGGTTAAAGAACAATAGACATTGTCTTCATGGGTTTTAAATAAATGCCTGTCTTGATCAGATGAAGAACCAGATGAAGAGTCTGGATGCAGTAGAGGAAGAAATGGGAGAGAAGTCTGCAGGGAACTGTTGGTGAGGCTGGGGTGGCCGCAGTAGAGACAGAAACAGGCGGTTTTCTGAGTCATTTGCTAAGTCAAATGCACAGCTCTCAGGTGGGCAGTGGTGGGTGGGGAGGGAAAGGCAGGTGTCCCGTCTGATTCCCAGGTTCCTGGCTTGGACATGTGACTGACTGGAGATGTATTTAGGATGTCGTGTCTTGGAGGACCAGAAGATTGAGAGAAAGGGTTCTTGAGAAAGTGGCGGAGGCAGAATTGGAATCTAGATCTGCTCTCATCAAAATGTGACCCTCTTTGATTCCTGCGACATGCACATGTTTGGAAATCTGCTACTGAACTGTACTCGCTAATCCTGATCAGCTTCCATTGTCGCCACTGTGGCCTTCTGGAAGAAATTCATTTCCCTTCTGTTGTGTCATCCTTTAATGACATCAGTAGCAGCAATGTCCGTACAGGCAGGAAGGGAAGGGAGGCCCCTCTGGGAAACGATACCTATAATTCTTCAACCCTTGCTGTTCAGGAATTAGGCAGTTAAGCTGCCAAAATTGAGCTCTGTCTCAAACTGTTAGGGTTTGAATCTTGCCCCATGACTTGCTATCTCTGCGATACTGGGCAAATTGTCAAAAATTCCTGAACATCCCTTCATGTAAATAGGAGACAATAATAATATCGTCTCCATCATAGGGTGAGTGGAAGAATCAGTGTGACTTCTAGCCCACAGACACCTTCGTGTGAATTAGAGAAAGATTCCCATTTCTCAAGTAAAAGAAAAAAAAAAAATCAAAGTATGTTATGTATGTCTCATTAATTACAATTATGCAAGCAAAATAATTCTGAATAAATAAAATACATCAAATTAGTAAGCATAATATAATATACAATTTGAATTTTTAATGACAATAATTAGAATTTAGAAATAATAGATATATAAGAAGTCAAAATTTGTAACAGCAGTTATTTATGAAATTTCCATAGCAATAAACAAGTGATCGAATATAATTAGCAGATTGTTACGTAGTAATCTCTAATTTATATCAATTTATTTTGTATATTATTAATGCTAAATTAGTATTAGCTATTATTTAATTATTTGTATCACAATGAAAGGGACTGTCTCACTTGGGTACAGGAAACAAGTGGCAATATATGAGCTGCAGTGCGCTGATGATGAATGAGATTTAAAAAGAAATGAAGATACGAGGCAGTCAGTACTTCAGTGAGAAAAGCAACTTCTCATTTAGAAACACAGGTTATTTTGAATGTTGTGAGAGCATCAAGATCTTTTAACAATTACATATATTCTTCCTTTTTAAGTCCAAGCAGAATGTGATCTAAGCAATCTTATTGAAATAAGACATTTTATTGCCACTTGCCAGAAACTATCTTAATAGATAGTTCACTTATATAGCTCACTCATCTTTGAAGTAAACAAAGTTAAGGTAAAAATACAATCTTGAAAATAATAGGAATATGATGGGACAGACTTCTTAGATGTGTTACTTTTGTGCAGTGTACTATCTAAGCCACTGTATGCATAATATACAATTTGAATTTGTATATTATAATCCTGGAAAGAATTACAGGAGATAATTATATAAAGTACTTTGCATACTTAAGGACTGTCAAACACTAAGTGATCACTAAATATTAGGTCTTAATTTAATTTACTTATTTTAGGGATAGAGTCTTGCATTCATGCTCTAGGCTGGAGTGCAGTGGTGCAATCATAGCTTACTATAACTTCCAACTCTTGGGCTCAAGTGATTCTCCTGTCTCAGCCTCCCAAGTAGCTAGGGTTATGTGTGCATGCCAGCATGGCTGGCTAAATTTTCATTTTTCTTTGTAGAGATTTTTGTAGGGTTTTGCTTTGTTTTCTAGGGCGGTCTTAAATTTCTGGCCTCAAGTAGTCCTCCCCTCTTGGCTTCCCAACACCCTGAAAACCCAACCTTAACGGAGGTACTTTAGGACTTACATGTCCTAGCTCAAGTTCATTTCCTTTTTGATCAGTACTGAATGTAAATTGTCAGTGAGAATAAAGTTGTTGAAAGAGAGATGTTCAGCTAAACAGCATGAGAACTTTCTCTTCACCAGCACCAAACTACAGCAGGTGTAACTAATTATGGTATGTATGGTACCTTGTTATCCTTTGAAGCAAATTGTTTTGTTCTCAGAATCACTGCAGAGGATAGTCCATATTATGACACATTTCAGTATTTTGCTTTCGTCCTTTTAATGCAACAGGCTGGGAAAGGAACCCCAAGGCTTATTGCTAAAATGCAAATAACTAGTAGCCTAGTGTGTATTCTACAGTGGATGTTCAAGGGGAAGAAAGAGAATTACTTAACACTCAGAGGTAAGTATATTTCAAGAAAAAATAAAGTGCCATTTAAAATAATTTAGAAGAAAAAACAGAGAAGACGAGAGATTTTCAGACATGAGAAGATAGTGTTTAGCCAGAATGCTTGCAGAATATTTGGAAGACTCTGAGGACATGAACAAAAGGAAACAGCAGGAGGCAATGTGGGAAAAGTCAGGGGGCTGTTGGTAAGAGAGCAGAGAAAGGCCAGAGAAAGGCCTAAGTTGAAACTTAGGGCAGAAGGTACCAGACCAAGATGAAAAACAGAGAAAAAGCCCTTTTCATTCTTTTTTCTCCTGGGACTGTGTATTTTCAAATAAGACTATTTGTCTTTGAGTTCGCTCTTTCTTCTAATGTATTAATATTGCCCTGTTGATGCTGTGTGTTGCATTTTTTATATCACTCACTTTACTTTCTAGCTCCAGTATTTCTGTTTGATTTTTAAAAGATTTCTGATGTCTCTAGTACATTTTTCTGATAAGTTTATGAATTGATTATCTTTATTTTCCTACATGATCTTAGCCAAAAGGCCAGTAAATGATTCTCTGTATTTTCTTGCAATTTGTTTGGCTTCTATAGAAGATTTGTTGTGAATTCTTTGTCTGAGAGATCACACATTTTCCATCATTTAAGGTTGGTCTCTAACACTTTATTTTGTCTGTTTGGCAAGGTCATACTTCCCTGAATATTCTTGATGCTTGTGGGCATAGGACCATATTTACACATTGAAGGATTAGATGTGTATTTTACTCTTTGCAGTTTGGCTTTGTTTGTGCTTGTCCTTCACAGGGCCTTCCAGGGATTCTAAGTAGCCTGACTGTTCAGTTTTCTGAGACTGTGTCTACTGTAGTCATCTCTGTACTAGAGGACACTTGAGGCCCAGGGTACTAAGAGGATCATGAGGACTCAAGCTTTGGTATAGCTTTCTGGCCATGATGAGCCTGGGGAAGACCCAAGGAAAGTACTGGAGTTGTGTGAGAATGCTGGCCAGGGACCCAGGCCCAGAAGACTGTCCTGGTGACTCATATGAACTTGCCCTGCATACCTATGAGTGATATGGGTCCCTGACTACAGCTAGAGTGGATGGCTTTGAGACTGGGTCACAGCTCTTCTTTCCCACAGAAAAATGCTGGTGGGTCTGTCTTCTGTTTCCTTGGCTTAAAATAGATGTGTCTCACCCATAAGGTTATTGCAAAAGTAATGTAGTTTCTTGACTGTAACAGGAGGGACCAAAGCAGAACACGAGCCCCCTTTGATCTGTATTAGCCATCAGTTCACTAAGTGCCCTGGTGATTGTGATTTACGCCATTGGTCTCATTCATCTGTGTTAGACTCCTAGGTCAACTCTACACTTCTAGGTTGACTTTGCTTCTCTCATCTGTCAGCCACAGGTAGCATCTTGCCTCATGGTAGAGATGCATCAGCTATTACAAGGAGCAAAAGCTCTGAAAGAAGGTCTGAGGGGCTTGCCTAAGAAGGGCATGGCTTTGAGACATTGAGAAAGTCACCCTAGAAAGGGTGACTATATGTTCTGGTTTGCCTGGGGTCATCCCACTTTATGTTTATTGTCCTGGCATAATTGTTAATAGCACCCTAACCACTGTCCTGACTTGGATAAAATATTATATGGTAGCCTTAATTTCTCATCTGAAGAATGAGAGTAACATTGTTAACCCTTTCTTTCTTATTCAGTAGTCTCCATTTATCTGTGGTTTTGTCTTCTGCAGTTGCAGTTACCTATGGTAAAGCAAGGTCCAAAATGGTAAGTGAACAATTCCAGAAATAAATAATTCATAAGTCTTAAGTTATATGCCATTCTGAGTAGCATAATGACCATCCTGTCATCCATTCTGCCTTTCTTGGGACAGAATCACCCCTTCTCAGCATCTTCACCCACTCATTGTACTACCTACCTAGTAATCATCGGCATCTTCTGCTCTTGACATCCAACCATCAAGATCAGCATGGTTTGATGATCTGGGATCACTCAAAGCAGATACTCCTCTTTCTGATGTGTCAAAGTGCTTACGTCATTCATCTCACTTCATCTTACCATGTAAGCAAATCACTTCACATCAGCACAAAGAAGAGTAAATACAGTGAAACCGAGAGAACGAGCGTGTGCACCAGCAAGAGCACATGCACATAACTTTTAATGTAGAAAAATATAGTAATTGTTTTATTATTAGTTTTTGTTGTTAATCTCTTACCATGCCTAATTTATAAATTAAACTTTATTATAAGAATGCATATGTAGGAAAAAAATAGTACACATAGGGCTTTATACTATTCATGGTTTCAGGCATTAACTGGGGGTCTTGGAGCATACCCCCATGGATGAGGGGGATCTTCTGTAATGCTATTAAGAAGATCAAATAGGTTTACGAAAGTCTTTTAAAGGATTTAAAGACAACCTTCCTGGCTGCATGAAGATGGCATCATGTTTTGGTGTCGTGAACTATTTTGGCTCTCATAGACTTATTAGTTCAGTTTCATTTTCTTGGATATGTTTTAGACTGTTGAGGTCATGAAACAAGTTATCTTCAGGTCAGAGAGATGTTAGATATACAGTTCCATTAGCAGTAAAAAATCTCATTTTTTCAAGTTAACACTTCATTTAAAAATACAATTGATTTTTATAAAACAGAACCATTCTACCACTATAATTTTTCCCCTACTATTCATGCTATAATTCTAAATGATAAAAACAAAAAAAAATACAAGTAGAATTTTAAGCAAATACTAAGTAATAAAGCACCTATTATAGTAATAGCACAAATAAACAAAACACAGAATAACCAACCTCAGGTGTAGGGGATGTGTGTGTAATTTAAAGGCAGGGCACAGTGGCTCATACCTGTAATCCTAGCACTTTGGGAGGCCAAGGATGGTAGATTGACTGAGCTCAGGAGTTCAAGACCCGACTGAGCAAGAGCGAGACCCTGTCTCTAAAAATAAAAAAAATAGCTGGTCATTGTGGTGGGCACCTCTGGTCCCAGCTACTTGGAAGGCTGAGGCAAGAGAATACTTGTGCCCAAGAATTTGAGGTTGCTGTGAGCTATGATACCATAACACTCTACTGAGGGGAGCAAATTAAGAGTGTCTCAAGTAAAAAAATGTAATTTAAGAAATACAAACTTACTAAGTATACATTTTCCTTTTAACTATTAGTATAGAAATAGACACATATTCTCAGCAGGAAAGGAAAAAAAAATTGGAGCTGATAGTCAATACGATGAAATATCAGCTGCTAAATAACTGAGATTTTACTGTAGTTTAAGCAGTGACATTTCTTCTTTTTAGAAAAATAGATAATCACATCTGTAATTAAACTCTGGCCTGATTGCATTACTGTGTCTAAGTGTTTGCCTCTGGTGTAATAATATGCTTTCTCAGATGGGATTGCTTTTCTATTGCTCTTTATTCCTAAATGACCCGATCTTTCCTGAGCTGGGGAGAAAAGGTGCTTACCGAAATAACGTAATGATTTCTCTCAAGGTTTGACAGTATTATGTGGTAAGTTATCTCTTTTAGGACCTGTGATAATGACTCCAGGCAATGAAGGAGTTAATTGAAAATTAAAAAGCAGAAATGGAGATTTTCATAATGGGAAATTAAGTGTGAGTTCTGTAAAAGGAAGGAGAGTTTTTATGGATTTCGTAGGAAGATTCTTGGTTACTCTACCGAGCAACTTGCCTTGACTGTTTATTGCATTTTTTTCCCCAGTAGTGAAATGTAATATATACAATGCCTCAGAAGTTAAAAACTGGTAGCTTATAAGTATAAACTGTTTGTCCTGAGACATCAAAAATAGCTAAGGTGCCAGCCACGTACACCTAAGGTGGCGGGTTCGAATCCCCAGCCCGGGCCCGCCAAACAACAAGGATGGCTGCAATCAAAAAATGGCCGGGTGTTATGGCGGGCACCTGTGGTCCCAGCTACTTGGGAGGCAGAGGCAGGAGACTCACTTGAGCCCAGGAGTTGGAAGTTGCTATGAGCTGTGATGCTATGGCACTCTACCCAGGGGGATAGCTTGAGGCTCCATCTCAAAATAAATAAATAAATAAATAAATAAATAGGTATGAACTATCACAGAAAAATATGGATTTATGGCTTCCCTTTGAATATTGGGATATTCCTTTTTTTTTTTATTGAATGGTAACTATGTACATTAATACACTTCTGGGGTACAGTGTGGGGTCTTCACATGCAATCCGAAATACTTCCATCAAACTGATCAACACAGCCTTCATGTCATTTTCTCAGTTACAGTTTTAAAACATTCTGATTCTACTCTTAGAGAGTTTCTCTTGTACCCCTGTAAGATAGACCTCAAAAATGGTCTCTCCAATCCCCCTCCCTCCACCCATTCCCCCCTCCCTTATCCCTCCCCCCTCCCCACATTCTTAGGCTATTTGGTTATAGCTTTCATATAAAAGGTATAAATTAGTTTCATAATAAAGGTGTGTACATTGGATACTTTTTC